>DVZL01001192.1:0-18697 GCA_018236625.1 Lasaia peninsularis
GAAAAAAGGGGGTTCCTAATTAGAATAAATAAATATGATAAATATAAATATTGCTGGACAAATTACACAAATTGATCTAACCCCAAAGTAAGCAACTTACGTGCTTGTGTTAAGGGTGTTAGACAACGATTTTAATATATATAAATACTTAAATAGACACAAGAATAAATTTAATGAGCACCCAGACCCGGAAATACAAACATCACACAAATGCCTGTCCCCATCGATACAAGCCCTCGTGGTTAGTCGATGCAGTTAGGCGTGTACGCTAGCCACTCGACCAACGGGGCGGTTACATGAATTTGTAACGCAATAATTAATAATAGTATATTAATTCTCACATTTTCGTAGCATTGTTGTCCCGTCGGTGGTATTAGTCCGTCCCATTGCGAACTGTCCCACGGTTCCGAAAACACTGTTCCGTCGTCACTGGCCTGTCAAAAATAGAGATATTTTATGAATTAACCTTCAAAAAAGTAGACTTAGATTTGATGCTTACTTCTTAAATTCAATTTTTATACACTTTTTCCTTGAATTTGTTATATGCTATGTGAGATAAAAATAAATAAATGTATGAAACTAAATAAAAGAAACACCGTTACGCCCATATCCCCGAAAGGGTAGGTAGAGCTTTATATGTACTCACGATTAGCCGACGATATTAGGTCACACGATGTGATAGATCCGTCACAATATCAGGCTCAAATTCAATCTCAGTAACGTTATGTTTTTCAGTTAAACCCAAACACTTATAAAAAACCTCGAAAGGATCTCGTGCGTTAAAATCGGACACCGACATACCGTACCGGAATTACATACATTTACACACTATGCTGTAGTGGCCAGGAATTAGTATATTTTTTAACACACATGTTTCGCAAATAGTTTTAATACGGAATATATAGCACATACATACAAACATAGGTATATGCAAACGTAAAACATATCGAATATAAAATATAAAGTTACTTGTTCGGATACAGGTCTGAGGTCGTGTACGTTGTCGTAGCAAGAGGCTCGAGGCGGGACGCGTACTTCTTCGGGCAGCGCCGCCGGTTCTGGATTCAAACGCAGCTCAGGGAACCTACACAATGTTTAAGGGTTCAGGCTCGACGTTCCACTCTAACAAACAAGAGAAGGAGAAGGAAATGCTGTCTGTATGTGAATATTGAAGACTAATTGTTGCCCGTGGCTACGCCTAGTATTTAGTCCTAGTATTTATTTCGTTCATATGAACTTTCATCACCTATTTCACTGTTTTGGGGGTTAAATTGTTTGGGGATTGAATTTAAAAGACATGTTACATTGAAATAATTCAATTGACAGATTAAGTTAAAGATATTTGAGAATAAAGGAAGCAAAGCCACAGATTCATTGTGGTCAGTGGCGGATTACCCATATAGCAGGAGGTGGCAAATGCATGGGCCCCGCGCCCGAAAATAAACACAAATATGTGAAATATGAAAAGGAAAGGCTTCTTAGCTATTCTCAAAATCAGCATTTGACACACTGTCATTTATATGGGGAGAAGATTTGGGTAAAAATAGCCTGTGGCCTTCTCCAAAATTTAATATGTATCCGTGCTGGAGTGAATTAAAATTAAATTAACTGTTTTGATTTCCATAACGCCAATGACTATTGTGATTGCTGTGATGTGTGAACGTACCGTTGTGCCACAATTTGATGAACAGTGAGGTGATGGGCTCCATCATCGACGCCACTCAGTCGGGTTTCTTGTTCAGCCAATGATGGAAATGTGCCACTCTCACTATTGGTGCTTTCATCGTTTTTATCTAAAGCAAAAAATGGTTAAATTTAAATTTATGAAGTGTTTAATTTGAAGAAAACGCGTGAAAAACAAATAGTTGTGGACGCTCGAGCGTTCGGTGGAGGGAGACTTCCACTTCCGCCTACGTGAAGTCGGCGGAGTGAATATAGAATTTTCTTCTTATTTGCATTCTCTAACTGTTAAAAAAAACTGACCAAGTGCGAGTCAGACTCGCGCACGAAGGTTTCCATACCATTATCTGTAAAAAAGAACAAATAAGACACGTTTGTATTGGAGCTCCCTTTAAACATTAATTTTATTCTATGATTAGTATTTGTTGTTATAGCGGCAACATAAATACATCATATTCTGTGAGTTTTAATTTTCTAAATATCACTATTTATGCGATACAGCCTGGTGACAGACAGACTGACGGACAGCGGAGTCTCAGTAATAGAGTTCCGTTTTCACCCTCTGGGTACGGAATCCTAAAAACTATCGCATGATGGGATCGTCACCTCCGAACATTTGAACTAATAAAACTCTTCTAGATAATCAAAATTAGGAGGTAATAACTTTAAGATTTACTTATAAGACCTTGTTGCAACACAACTGCAAATGAATAGATTTGAATTTCAAAACATACTTATAAATTGCCAACTTGAATCCACAGCCCACGTCGGTTCGTTTTTGCCAGTTGGAGGTTTGGTGGCGACTCTTGGAGGCTCGACCGGTTTTACTTTTGGCTTACTTCGAAGCGACATTAAATTGTCTACCGAAGTTGAAGTGTTTGGTGACGACGCTGAAAGTAACAAGATAATATAACTTAAAATAGTGATTTCTTCGATAGCCCACAGAGAATTTAATATATTATTTTATTGTTATAGTATTACCAAATCTTAGCTAAACTGTGTTTGTATATTGAAGATGTTAAAAAAAACATTTGAGTAAGGTATCAAAAATTATAATAATTTTTTGAATTATTTTCGTATTACTTCGAAAAACTACATAACAAAATTTGTTTAAGTTGGTATGATGTTAAAATTATTAAAGTAGGTACATATTTAAATTTAAGCTGTTATAAAAAGCGGCACAGTGGAAGCAGTGTTGGCTATAGTGCCTTACTGCCGCACGGAGGACGATTAAAACTCAACTCTGTATGCTTCTTAGACAAACGTGTCTTGGTTAATTTATTAGGAGTCGATTTTTATTACTATTTAATTTTCATTTAATAACTTACGTGATAGTTCTTCAATACTGTGCATATCTCTCAGTGGATAGTAAGGATGATTTTGAATCGGTGGTTCAGAATATCGTTGCGAAAGATTGACGCCAACTCTGAGCAACTTACGACGTTGTACTGGTGGTAACTGTGCCTGTGAAACAATTGTATAAATCAGGGTGCGTTTGAAATAACGGAAAATAGATAAATTGGAAATTCACACTAGTTCATAGATTTTCTATATATTTTGTTGTGTATAAAAAAATTAAAAAAACAATAAAAGTAATTTAAGGCATTAAGGTAAGTTTTCTTTGATTTATTGTTAATTAAATAAACATTATGCTGACTTTAGCAATAATTCTATTCTTATAACACAACATAGTTTAATTTTAGACTCCAACTCTATTAAAAATACCTACCCTTTACATAAAGTATAATACAGTATATTGCAACTGTGTCTTCCGACATCAGAAATTACCTCATTTAAAGCATCAACCGGATCGGCATAAAAAGGACTACCAGCTTTTTCTTTCTCAGAATCTTCTTCAGCATCTTTAATACATTCTTCTAATTTTACCGTCTCCATACTTTCAGTCTTATTATTTTCTCTATTTCTTAAGGCAGCTTCTATTTCTTCTGTTAATTTCTTATTCATATTTAACATAATATTTAGTTTGTCAGGTCTTTTTGGCACAACCTCTCCTTTACTATTTGTCGTAGCTATCATTTCACATGAATCATTGAAATTTTTCTTAAGAGAGTTTTCAGAAAAATATTTCTTTTCATTTAAACTCTCTGTTGAGTTAAGAATTATCATGTTTTCTTTTTCTATTATTGATTGATTGCTATTTGAGTTGTTAAGTTTCGCTACAAAAAAATTTGATTAAATAATTAGTTAATTAATATGTCTTACTATTTCACTCACGGTGAAAACATTTTACTTACGAAGTGTATCAGGTAACAAATCTGGCCGTTTGCTCTTCATAATGCCATTATTTACGTTATTGTCATTTTCAGATTTATGAGGTTTAAAAGTAGAACAATTATGGCCTTCTGGTCCCCAAATATCTTCATAATCACTAACCTTATCCATCAATGAACTTCGATAATAAATACTAGGTGATTCTAGTATATCTGATTCCTAAAAGTATTTTTAATACAAAATTAAAGTTTTGAATGAATGACAATGAAAACAGTAAACTTCAACACATTTTTAATACGTGCTGATATACAAAAATTGCCTCAAGTGTATTTAGCTCATGCTTGCTTTATAAACTAATGTGCTTTAAGTACGGTTGATACAAATTTAATGGCGGCTTAGAAGTTAGTTGCTGCGGAATGTTTGCCACATTACAGGCAAAAACAGTCAGCTTGCATGTTTGCGAGCGAAACAAATAGTTAGGTGGATAAGGAATAAAAGAGAATATGGTTTTTTGGTCACAAATGAATATTATTATTATGATTAAGCTTGATATTGCGTCAATTGCATTGATACTTCTGTGCAGTCATTAATTTTGAATCCTGTACCTCGTGAATGAAACACTCTATAAGTAGTTAAAGATTAAAAAAACGATTTGTCATGTAATAATTCATCTTCTTTTATGACTCATATGTATTAGAAAACTGCCTACCTGATAGTGCCGTGATTCCTTCCGCATGGAATGTTTACTTTTCCTGGATCTACCAGAGGGTGTCGTACTCGACGTATTCGTATTAGGAGAAAGCACTTTATCTTTTACAGAAACGGGAGATAGAATAGATTGGTTAGATGTAGGTGAAAACATGTTTTTATTAGACACTGGTGATGTTCTTGAAATTGGTGAGAAAACTTCACTTTTATTTGTCTGACTTAATGGAGAAAACACACCACTCTTAGAAGAAATTGTATCATTTGAAACAGGTGAATTGATTTGGCTGGTTGGTGAAAAGATTCCACTAGTTACAGAATTAGTGCCATTAGGTGATACTAGTTGATTAGCAACAAAACTATTATTGGATTTAGATAATGTGTTTACCACAGGGTCTACAGACTCTGAAGTGTTTGATGGTAGTTCTGTAGGTGATCCAGGATCAGTAACACTTTGTTCAGTTAACTGCCTTTTAAAGCTGCCATGTAAACTAGCTGTCATGGTACTGACACATTCTCCTTCAGGTGACAGACGGTGCATCATTTGCTGTACAGGAACAGGAATAACATTTAGTGAATAAAGATTTTGTACATGAGGCGTGCTACACACGTGACTAGGTCTTTGAATTTGCACCAAATTTTTACAATTCTTTATTTAGGAATTGACAATACAGGTAAAGCTTATTTATAAATTAAATGTGTTTATTACAAATAAAAAAAGTTGCAGTAAATTTTTTCTGTCAATTATGAAAAATACAAGTGCATGACTCGGTTGGTTTAAATAGTAAAGTTGTATTACTTTGTCATAGATACACTAAGTAAAAAAAACAGCTTTAGAAGACATTGTAAATTCTTTCTTCTCATCGGTTTATGCTTTGTTATAAGATTGAGTACAATGATTAATTACTTCAACAGATTCATCAATATCTTTTACAATTTTGTGGATGTATCTAACTGTATCATACTAATATAGAATTATAGAGTAGAACATTATTTTTTTGGTAATTATAATAATATTAAATTAGTTGTAAATAGTTTTTTTCCTAATCTAGTTTATTACTAGTCCAGTGTGTAGCTCGCTTAAAAATTTTTATAGAATATATTGAAGCGGTTTTGCGTTGTACGATAAATATTTACAACATGCTAAATAAGCACTACATGCTAACCTGATATTGAATTCTCTCACCTGCATGTCTCCTGATTCGGTTAGCTTTGCAACATCCAATATACTGAATTCAGCATCAGTGTTGTTATTAATAGCATTAGATGCAAGCGTTAATTGCAACCGTTCGCTTGGAATATTTTCATTTATTTGGTGATTATGAATGTGTGTGTTGTTGACACTGAATGTCACTGTCGTTGTGACGGTTATATTTCCATTTGTGGGTTTGTTAATTGGAGTGAAAGAATGAGCTTCCGACTTTGGTGACGATGCTTTATGATACGGTGGTTTTGCCCATCTTGGAGGAGGGGGTGGTGGGGTGGATTTTGGGTTATTTGTATGTGTTGGTGAGTGTTGAGTATTCGTTGTGGGGAAGGTATGCGGTTGTGTTATATGCGCCTGAAAATATGTTAAAATTTAATAAGTACTTAAATATTATAAAAATAATTAATTACTTATTTATAATATAATTAGCCTTTTTATATTGTAAACCTGTAAGTTGATTATAATTTATTTATTACAAATGAGTATAAAATGCAATTAGACTGAAACTAAGCTGATTAAACTAACCAAATTTTAAAGAAAATTAAACTCTATTACTGAATAATAGAGGTTCCTGATAGATAGACAAATAGCCTTTGACTCTGTGTGACATATAGGTACCTACTTTTAAACACTTACTAGAATATAAAATATACAATTTTAGGAATTTAAATTCTACTCTCTTTATAGTCGCGTCAGGTTTTTGTCAAATAAAAAAAAATTTGTGCATTTTTAATATTTTTTGTTAGTTTGAAGAGTTGATGACCTAATTATTACCTATAGAGATTCTTAACAACTTTCAGGATTCCATTATGCCAAATCCAACGAAATGCTACTATAAATTCGTACTTACCGTACTACACATAAGGTTTAAAGTATTTGGTGGGGTTGGTCTTGGAGCTCTAACGAAAGTTCCAGAAGGTTTAGCTGGCGGTGACGGTGGAGTTCTTCCTTTGAACGTGCTAAGGTTTTGGCTTTGAACTGATGGCGAGTTCGATACATCCACGGGAGACATTTTTAATACGACATTGTTTTCTTTGTCTGAATTTAAAATATGCTCACGAGAGCTTGTAATTATACCTGAAATAAAATTGACATTATTTTAGCCTACATTACTCTTTAAAATTACAATTATGTTAGCCAGTTACTCTAGGCATCAATGCTCCGCCTGCGCAAGTCGTCCGAGCAATATTGTTTTAATGATACGTACTTTATGTGTAAAAGTGCGAGTCGAGGGTTCCGTACAATTATCTGTAAAAACGGCAACAAAATAAAGTTTTGTAAAAAAGGTATGGGAGCACCCTTTAAATATTTATTTTATTTTCACTATTTGTTGTTACAGCGGTAACCTATCGGGTTCGGCGGGCGGGAAATCGGGTCTCTCCAAAACTTACGACGATTCAGTCACATGCTTTTGTATCAATTTTGAACATTTTATAAGCTTGTTTTAGGATTCCCTACCCGAAAGTTTAAAAACTGGACCGCTCTCCATTTTTCTAGAAGATTGTAATCTCATGAACCTTAATAGCTAGATAATAGTCAATAAACCATCAAAAAATTAAACAGGTTAAAATAAATATTTGTAGATATAATAAACGTAATTTTATGCCATTTTTACAAATAATGATTAATTGTGTGGATCCTTTCATTCTGGAATCCAATTCGCACTTGGCCAATTTATATTTAAATTCGTAAATCATCAACTTACATCTGCGGATTGCGGATATTTTGTATTCCTTGTAAGAAATTTCGTAAACTAACTTTGTGGTTAAGATTCACCTCGGTATGTTACAAAAAACTTGATAACCCTTATAGAATAATCAATAACAATATGTGTTTTGTCCTTACCATTTACATTGAAGTTACTGAGACTAGATCCTGTATCAGACGGAGTGACTGCCATTGGGACAACTCCATTTGCTAAATAGCTGGGTGATAGTACACTACTGGGGTTGTTCTTAGGGTTCGCCATGGGATAGCCCCAGAATTCCTGTCCCAGGAGCGCAAGTGAACTGAGCTGGTGGCGGCTTTTCGCCTCCCGCAGCGGCCTGGGTAATTGAAGCTGTACTGGCAGTTCGTCGCTGAAATAACAATTATTACACATTATTTAATCTTTATTAATATTTATTTAGACCGCCTTGTTGGCCTAGTGGCTAGCGTACACGCCTAAACGCATCGAATAACTGTGAGGCTCGGGTTCAATTCACGACGGGGACAGGCTTTTGTGTGATGAACATAGATGTTTGTATTTCCGGGTCTGGGTGTTATTAAATTTATTCTGGTATCTATTTAAGTATTTCTATATATTCGTATCGTTGATTAACACCCATAACACAAGCATATATAATTTGCTTACTTTGGGGTTAGATCAATTTGTGTAATTTGTCTAGTAATATTTATTTATTAATTTATTATCCATCACCATCCGTCAGTTCGACCTTGGTCAGCAATTTTCAAATATCACCAGGCATTTTTCCCATTTATAAGAATGCAAACAAGCAGACAGGATCTCTTGGCAATAAACGTCACAAACAAATATATTAAAGACGCTAAAAATATTAAAAATAACACGAGAGTGTCGACATAACTACAAATAACTCACCAGCATTGTGAATAATATGCAATCAGCTCAGGTATGTTATCGAAGCGGTTATGCGAGGTCTCCAGCCCGATGCGGCCGCCGGAAGCTTGTATGAGATAGTGTTCGATGTACGGACCCTTGTCAGTGGGCAGCCGCACGCTGATCGCCATCGTGTCGGCTTGGCTCGACTGACGGACGACAAAGTTCTGGAATGTTTCGAATACAAATTATTTGATTTTTTTAAAATTTCTACTTTATTGTATCAGATGGTTCCCTATTAATGATAGCGTATTTATATTTTTACTTTTTCCGGGTTCCGTTGTAGAATAAGCCAACAGCCTTCTACCCAGGCAGCTCGTAAGAGGCGAACAACGTGACATTGACTAGGTGGTAGAGTCTGAGTAAAGTGGTGGAGGGTAGGGTAGCCGGTAAACTTAATCACGCAAGAGGCTTACCATCCCAGCCTCAGGTTGGCAACCCACTTTTCCACCTTTGGTGTAACGGCGACGTGTATTTCTTACCATCAGGAAAGTCGTTTCCTTGTTTGCCTTCCATTATCATAAAAAAATATTTGTAGTTTTTAGACACATGCTACTGGGTAGACGATTTTAGTAGTGGAACCGATAAATCTATGATGACAAACTGCGTAAGTAGCACAGCTTATGTTCGGTCTCTTTGAAGCACATGGGCTGATTACTTACTACAGGCAGCTCGTAAAGAGAGCAGAGGTTACGG
Source organism: Lasaia peninsularis (assembly GCA_018236625.1). Taxonomy (NCBI): domain Eukaryota; kingdom Metazoa; phylum Arthropoda; class Insecta; order Lepidoptera; family Riodinidae; genus Lasaia; species Lasaia peninsularis. Next base: position 9,138 of record DVZL01001192.1, read on the forward strand.
TCCCGATGTCGTGATTTTGAACACTTGCTCGGCTTGATACATCTACCTCATTTTTACCGCCATAATGTCATTTACCATTCTCTTGGTGGAAAGGCCAAAAACCGATGCACGCTTTTTATGACGTATTTGGTTAGAAAGCAGATGGTCTTTGTTCTGGCATCAGTGGTCAGCACGGTTTTATTTCAGTTTAAGAGGATCGGGCAGACGGTTTATATTTATAAACTTATGAATCTTTGAGGTTTTCTCCTTAGGGAATTAACTCACTAATACCATCTCTATGTTGTACTAGCTGCACCCGCGTCTTATCCGTGATAGATGTTTATCCATAATTTTTGCGACGACATGTTGGTTATAAGGAATATGCATGTTTTTTAAAAATTTTTTTAAACAAAACTTCAATTATATAATTGAAAAAAAATATAGCACTTGCAAAATAGTGATAGATAAGCTAAAAAATATCAAAACTATCATTTTTAACGAATTAATTTTATTAATAAAAACTTGAATATTGGCAAAAATATTTGTGGATAATATTTCTTCAGCAATAAATATTATACGTTATTTTTTGGGCTATATCTAAATCATATGTATATCTATTGGTTTGTAATTTGATTTTGGCTTGTTCCTCTCTCCCACGGAAACCTCTAAAGTAAACGTTAATTACCTCGCAACATAGGCTATCTGATATCCAAATATCGTCTTGATCGGTTCAGCAGTCTTAGCGTGAACAAAGGCCGGGAAATACGAACAGACAAAAACTCTAAAAAATTAAGATTGTGTTCTTCTGCCCGTTTTTAGTCGGCTAGGCCTATTTTTTTAATATCTTTTTTTAGTATAGAATTCACCCTTCTACAGTTTTATTGTATGTATATATATATATTTAAGCATTGTATTTCTTTTCAGCAAGAAATTTTATTTGCTTACTTATAAGTATATACCTTCCAATATTATAAAATTGATTCTACAAATTGCTCCAAAATCAGAAGAAAAGTTTTTCAGATCTCAAGATACACAATTTTCAGCTAGCTATATCCCTGATTCTGTGCTGCTTAATGCGCCGTTTAATTTTAAAAAGAAATAATAAACCGTTAAAGCACTTAATTATGTTGGCAGAGCAATAGGTGTCTTGTGTGCTATTTTTGATCGGTATATTAATAAAACTGTAAGATATTTACCCCTTCTTCCTTTCCTTGTAGCAGGTGAAACGCACCAGCGCGCTGGATCCCTGGTAGGAACCAAACGGGATGCGTCCTGATCAGTCGCTCGAGTAATCCGATATCGCATGGCGGCTGCTCCTCAGACTCCGATCCAGACGATCCGACCGAGGAACAATCCCCTTTCGCACCTTCCTCGTCCGATGAAAGGCTTTCTCGACTCTGTCATGTAAGAAAATGTATTTTCAATCAAAAACTAAGACACATTTATTTAACGTGATGAACTTTTTGTTTGAAGAAACGAAAATTGGTTCGATTCCCTCAAAACATTCAAGTCGTCGGTGTCATTTTGCGGTATTTATACTTATGTCTGATATCTTGAAAGCTATGAAAGATCAGATTCCGCTGTAAAATGTTCCGTAATTACAACAAAATAACTTGATCAGTGAAAATAAGTTATCTATCTATAATCTCTAAATGAGTTTATCTTTTGTATGAGTCCACTAAGTTTCTATGTCTAACATATTAAGTCCGTACCACTGTCTGTATGTTTGTCACCAGGCTGTATCCCATGAACCCTTATAGCTAGACAGTTGAAATTTTTGGCTTCGGTAGTCTCTTACCTTCTGGAGAAGACATGTGTTTGTTCGCTGTTTTATTCCAAAAAAAAAATAGGAAAATTTGTCTTATGACAAATATAGTTAATTAGACTTTAGTGATAGGTATACTTACGAATAACATAGGCTATAAATCATGATATCAATACATAATAATAATGTGGAAGAGTAAATTCTGCATATTGAAAAGATTAAAAAAAAGACCTAGGGGACTAAAATTGGGCTGTAGAAAACATTTTTAATTTTTTTGTATTATTTTTATATCTATCTGTATCCCGGCCGCCGTTCACGCTAAAACTGCTGAGCCGATCGAGACGATATTTGGAAACCGGGTAGCCTATGTTCCGAGGTAAGTTATAAGCTACATTTTATTACGTTTACTTTCTAGGTAGGCATAAATTTAAAATCTATATTTGGCTATCATTCATGAAGAAACAAAAACTCTCATAGTTTCCAGATTGTTTTGAATTTTTTTTTTTGCTATAGATAAACTATCTTTTGCACGTGGTTTTGTATGAGACATGACAATGGTTGTGTCGTGTGATTACAGGCGGACAGAGTCGCGGGCAACAGCTAGTACTAATATAAATGTGAAAGTAACTCTATATGTATACCTCTTACAACAAAGAAACAGTTGACTTTAGGAAAGGATACCGAGTAGTTTCTATTGCAAAAAAAGGATTGAAGTAAATAGGAGATTAAAATTTGTAAGGATGTTCGTTATTGTCGAAGATGAAACCATAAAACTTACTACATTAAAATAAATATAAAGTTGGTAGATAAAGCGTTCTAAATAGATGTTTGGGCACGGTGCCCGACGCGAGGCGACTTGTAGCTGGAGAACGGTCACATCGCAGGCTTCCGGCATTTTGGTAGATTAGATCTTCAATTAAACTTTAAAATAATGTATGTTCTATTTCATAATATTCTTTTGAGAAATTATTTATTAAAATAGACCGGAATTCCTGCAAACACGAACAATATCAGATCTAACATTTGAAAACACATTTGCTCTCATAAAGAGTAGATATAAAGAATCAGGAATCGAAAACCTAAGTGTATGACTGATGACGCGCAATTTACTATATTTCCTCTTGTTTAAAGACTAACCTTTGAAAACGTCTTAGAAGATTGATTATAATTTATTTTAAACTAGCCGTAAACGCTTTAGCGTGAACCACGACCGGAATACAGACAGACAGACCAATGAAATTGGCGCTCTCACAGGCCCTGAAAATCCTTTTTTTATTCTGATTGCTCAAGTTCTAAGCACGAAAGCTCTGTGCGCAAAAAAACAAATGTTCCAAAACTCATCTATGACACAAAAAAGTCAATGATTTGGCACTTTCAAAGTTATCGCTAAACATTTACGAAAAATAGGCTAAAAAATAGCTTCCATTCAAACAAGACGATATTTCACGACAAATTTTCAGAATATTCGCTTCAAAAAGGCTCTTTGTTCACGAGCTTGGAAATATTATTACCCGATTTCCCCGCAAAAGGTTCGACGGGAATGTTCAAAGGCGAAATTCAAGTAATTTTATATACGATGATTCTTTCTCGTTTTATTTTCATATGTTTCGCTATTTATGTAAAGTTTGCCCTTTGGACACCGCCATCTACGACGAAGCGCAAGACGAGCTCATTTTCATGTCTTTATTGGTTTTAGAAGAACTATATTTTATCGATAGCCTAACGTTAGGCGCGAGGATTTAACGATCCTATTGTGCGATACAGAGAGCCCTTTATTTTACAGTGTCATAGTATTCTAAAGTATACACGCGATTTTACATTAACTTTATCGTCCGAGGTCCATGTGCAAAGCCCTAAACATAATCATTTTAGTTTATTTTTGGTTAGACATTACAGTAATTGGTTGTTTATTACTGTGGAATCGGTAGCTAACGTTAATAATAATGCGATGATATAATAACAAAAGAATCTGGGAAAATAAAATAGGCATTATTAAGTTTAACATAAAAACTATTTCTTCGGATGTTATCGTGTAAATGCTGGACGGGACTTGGAAAGCATCTACTTTGGCACTTAATAAAACAATTTCCATGATCCATTCATGAAGACAGAGCCCTGAATTAATGCATATTAAAATAAACTAGATTTTGAACTTACCCTTTTTTATTTTTTTTATGATATTGGAAGGCAAACAAGCAGACGGATCTCCTAATGGTAAGAAATACACGTCGTCTGCCAACCTGAGGCTGGGATGATAAGCCTCTTGAGTAAGTTTACCGGCTAACCTACCCTCCAAACCAGAACACGACAATAGCGAGCACTGATGCTATTGTGGCAGGAATAGGTAAGGCGGTGGTACAAATTCGGGTGAGTCGAAAAAAGTAGAATTCGTTTAAATTCGATAGAAAAGTATTCGTTACCCGCAAATGAACCCACCGGCGACAACTTGTCATAAATAATGGGCTCATTGTAGAGAATGAAACGTATTATACTGAGTAAAAAAATATTTTTCCCTTTAAAAATAATTTATTGCGTTTATATTAAAAAACTTTTCGTATTACAAGCGGCTCGGGCACTAGGAATTCATAAAACGTGCAATAGAGACTCATAATTTTGTTGTTATGGAATATCTTAAGTTCCAAATGGGGCTTAATAGCTCTGTGAAATTCATCTCCCTTCGTTTTTATCGAAGAATTTAGCGGATGAGCAGATATAAGAGACTGGAGCAGCTGGTCCATGTAAATGTGAATTTATCTGACGACTTTCCCTGCTGTTTCTTTTTTGCAGAATTGAATGCGGACACCATTTACAACTTTAACATAAATGTAAATAAGTGTAGCATTAAAATATATTTAAATCATTCACGTTACAATAAAAATTGTTCATTTAATGGCAGCCCCCGGCGCTTTTTTTGCTTTTATGAAGTTCATTGGGGTCGGGTTTTTTAAATTAATTTAACCTTTTTCAATCACATTTTAAAAATCGTGAATTTTTTCAAAATTTTTAATATTTCTTTTACTCCCCCAGTCACCACTAAGTACCAAGTGCCTCGCTCGCTCGCCATTGTGGTGTTAGGGTTTTGTGGAGTAGGTATTCAAACATTCCAGACTCAGATTGACATTGTAACAATATATTTGACTCCGCGACTTCATACGATTTTCTAGTAAGAGTATTTTTTTTTAATTTTTATTCAGAACACTAAGAGCAAATATGGTAAAGAATATTAAGTATCTGTGAGAAATAGCTTATTTATTTGAATAGTAATAAACATCATATTAATTAAAACACCTACGCAAATCATTAATTAATTTAGGACTAATTTTTTAATTACCATAAAAAAGGCTAAATTTAGTCAAGCTTAAAAGCTCAAGATATTATGCTCTCGCGGATATTATCCACAACTGTGAAAGGCTGTTTCCCTTATATTTCGTAATACATATGTAATTTTGCAACATTATTCATTACGCTCTACTCGTATTAGTCATAACGTGGTATTATATAGCTTATAGCTCTCTTAGTAAATGCACTATTCAATTCAACAAAATTTTGTTCAAATTGAACTTGTAGTTTCAGTGATTAGTACGTTCAACCAAACAAATAATCTTGCTTTATATAGTGAACCAGCTGCCCCAGCGAAATTCGTACTGCCACACCGAAGAAATGAAAATAAAAATCTAAAACTAAAAATAAACAAAAAAATCTCTTTTAAATTAAATTTGATTTCTGAACGCCTTTTATATTCACTCCATTGTTGTACCCTACCCTCGACTAAAATTTAAGCTTAATGGTACAGCATTAAGGTTCAAGTTGATTTTTAATTAAGTATTATTACGGATCTCTTGTATGGGATATAGGAAAGTGCTGTTTTTAGACTTATTCAGGCAATTTTTTATTTTTTCTCTCCGCAAGAATTATCCTCGTATTTCAAGGAATATTAAAAAATAATAATTGTGCGAAATCGATTCAGCCGTTCTCGAGTTTTGCGCTTAACAACACATTTAGCGATCCATTTTTAATATATGTAGTAAATTAATGATAAGAATAAATTTCTTATAATTTTACGAATTGGTAAAGATATTTTTATATATTTTTCACCATCACAAAATTCGTACTTCTAGTTTATTTTCTAATAACACATGGAAGTATTCACATCGTTTACTCAAAAACATCCTGTATATAATGTTACATATATGAATTTCAAAATCAGCGTATTGATCGAAATATTTCAGTCACAAAAGCTCGCAAAATTCGTAGCAAACAAAGCGTCCACCGCAACAGCGGTGTGTGGAATAAACAAAAAATGGTATCAACAGCCGTCGTTATTGGTCTATAAATTAATGGTCTGCGGCAAACGAACGATACACCACACCGGTCCCAGGGCACGCTGTATACACGTACCTATGTGTAATGTTACACGCTGTATATTGAGGTATAATGACATATTTTTATGGGATTATAAAGACGAATAAAGGAAATAGTTTTCTGAAGTAAGAAACGTACGTGGTGATTGTGCTTTGCTAATTTGAGGGTTGAATGTTAAAACTAATTGCGTAAAAAACACCACAACCTATCCCCTTTAATCAAAATAAGGCAAAAGCGATTTGACGTCACAGCGGCATAAATAAGGCGGTGGTCTCAACCCGAGTTTCACGACTACTACACAGGAATGGAAAACAATGGAATTACATCAAGTGCCAAGGACAGAATGTGTACAATCTTAACATATTTTAGATAGGTATTTTAATAGTTCTTACTCAAACTGGGTACAGGTAGCCCAGGATAGAAAAAAATGGACGCTTTTGAAGGAGGCCTTCACCCGAGGAGGGGTTTTTACGTAAAAAATTTACACTAACGTTGAAATGTATATAATTTATTTAAGATGTGTGAGAAATAAAAGGCTTTTACATCTCTCATGTTCGGTAAGTAGCTCCTTATTACCCCCAAATGGGGCTTGTAAGTGACCGATTACCGCTCTAGGGTAATAATGTAGATAGAAAAGCTCCAGGGCGGTGTGAATTTAAAAAAAGAACAAATCACTCTTTTAAAAAATTCGCGTACATCTAACCAATAACTAAAGACATGACCAAAGAGGTTGCATTCAGCCTCGTCTTCGTATGAGTTCAATCAGTTAACAATATTTTGCCTGAAAACTTAACATACTTTTATTTTGTAATGCCAATCTTTTCTACTAACCTCACAATCGAGATGTAAAGCAGAGGAGTTAGCTCGGGTGTAAGCATCAATTGCACCCTCGAACTATAGTCGAAGTATAGTAGATAGATAAATATCTCGGGCTGCAATTGATGCCTTACAGCCCTTGGTCACTACTCTACTATTGTACACCACATACTGATATAATATGTTGGTATAATTAAAACTTTTATTTTTTAACAACTTTTTAACACACATACTCAGCAAATGAATAATTTTCATTTAATTTTATTTCTGTTTCGAGTATTTTAAATAGATTTTTATTCATTAGAAATAGATAATTTGTAAACATTTTAACTTTCTAGATATTACGGTTTATGAGATACAGCCTGGTGACAGATAGACTAAAAGACGGGCAGGGCGGGTTTTTACCCTTTGGTACTACCCTCTATCTAGTACCAAAGCCACGATGAAGAGTGGGACGACCCGATGTAGATAAACCCGATTCGATCATCATCAGTGTGCAACTTTGTGTCCTTACATTGTGGTGCTTACATATACAACGTTTTATAGAGTACAAATAAGACCACTGTTGGTAGATTGCGGTGAGCTTGGATTCACTGCCTTACCTATTTCTGCCGCCATAATGACATTGTCGTGTTCCGGTATGGAGGATGGCCGGTAGATTTATACATTAGACTTAACACCCCAGAAACAGTAAACGATGTTAACTTCAAAACAGTACCATAGTTATCTTTTAAATAGTCAAATACTATTTAGAACTTCCATATAGTTAAATACTATTTAGAACTTCTAAATAGTTAAATACTATTTAGAACTTCTATACAGTTAAATACTATTTAGAATTTCTTTACAGTTAAATACTATTTATAACTTCTATATAGTGAAATACTATGTATAACTTCTAAATAGTCAAATAATATTTAGAACTTCTATATAGTTAAATACTATATAGAACTTCTATACAGTCAAATACTAATTAGAACTCAACTGCTGTTATTATGAATATTAAACAATGCACCGCATGCTACAAAGCTTTTAAATACAGTCACTTCCGGTAGGCCGGATACAGTCGACAGTTATTTCATTTGAAAGTTACGGGATGGCTTTCCCACACCGGATGTTTTGTGTGTGAAAGTTTAAATTTTTGGCGTTACCGAGTTGCATTTAAAACCCTAGCAATATGAAAATAATAAAATATCATCACGCGTATACCCCCGGAAGGGTAGATAGAGTATACTAATATATCCACGATTAGACGACGAGATTAGGTCCTAGGATGTGGCGGATGGTAACTCTGTCGATATAGAGGTAATTTTTTTTGGTGAGTTTAATTAAACACGAAAAAACATTTTCTTATACAGGGTGCTCACAAATTGTAACAATTTTAAATATACTAGCTGATCCTGCGAACTTTATTCCAATTTTCCACCGTGGTGATTCGGGTACCCTGAGTAGAATAGACCATCTGCCTTTACCAGCTCGTAAGAGACGAGCATAGGTTCACTGAGTCACTTCCAACATGACCACTGGTGGTAGAGGTGGTAAGTTTACCGGCTACCCTACCCTCCATACCAGAACATGACAATGGCGAGCGCTGACACTATTGTGGCAGGAATAGGTAAGGCGGTGGTACCAATTCGGTCGAGTCGTTGCAAGACTCTACCACCTAGCACGCCCCCTAAGGTAGGTATTGCTCGCGACTATCGTCGCATGTTGCTGTTTTACAACACTTATAACTCGAGATCTGCTAGACAACTGGACCAATTTTCATGGTTTTGGATTAGTTGGATTTGTCACCGACCTGAATATTAGAATACGTCTTAAAAACAATGAAAACTTGATAAATACATGATTATGAAAAATGAATCATTTTCAATAAATTATAGTTAGTACATGTCAAATATTTGCTGTCCATCCTGTCACATACTGTAAGTAATGAATTGACATTTATGCATTGTTTGTATTATTTTTAAATCAATTAAAAAGTTGAAAACTGCATTAAGCAGATACATAGAAAATCTTCAAATATTCATCCGTCCGTACAGAAAAAATGACAAATGTTTAACATTTAAATATACGTTCAGAATTTTTATTTGTTTAAATTAAAGTTCCCGAAAACAATTTCTAAGATTTATTCTTTAGGTTAACGAAATATTATTTTTGTATTAATTTTAATGTTTTGTTCTGTAATTGTATGTATTATTTATCATAATAAAATACGTTAATATATTTGTATTAATTTTTATTTTGTATCGTTGTATTATTTTCAAAGGTTAAATTAGTTCAGCTAAAAGGTAACACGACATGCAGTGACTGTTAGGCGGTACGAAGTTCGCCGGAACAGTCAGTTTCTGAAATAAAATAAACATCCTGTTAGTCAATAGTGAGTAATGATTAAGACCTCTTTGGTTATCATATTGGACTTGATTAGATAAAAAAAACAACAATATCGAGTTGATTGTTTTGTGTGACAAGAAACTGTTGGTGATATCTATATTTAAGCGGAATCCCATAATAAAACCGTCCAAGTAGTAGTTGGACTCATACACGGCGGCATCTGTACCATTTATTTATTTATTTATTTAATACTTTATTGTACACACAACTCTTATGTACTAAGGAAACAAATAAAACAAATTAA
>DVZL01001193.1:0-18680 GCA_018236625.1 Lasaia peninsularis
TCGCCTCTTACGAGCTGCCTGGGTGGAAGGCAGTTGGCCTATTCTACAACGGAACCCGGACCAACACGGGGAATTACTTAACTATTGTAATTTCGAAATATTGAGAAAACAACTTTTTTTTATTTTGTCGATATTTCGAAAAACACGAAATAAATTAAAATCATAATCATACATAAGCGCCATCAAACTCCATTAGGGATTGACGCAGTTGTTTTACAAACATACAGAAAAAAAAAATTTTGTGACTTCCTCCTTTGTTAAGTTGGTAAAATACTTTTATCCTATACATAATAACAATGCGTAATGAACCGTAGCTGACAGACAAGTATTAACGACGTAGGTAATTAAGCAGTAAACAGGTGCAGTGGAACGGTCCGTGCTTTGATCTTATACTATGTAGCGCTCACGGTAAAATAGTGCGAAAGCCGTGTTTGTTCGGTGAATGGACACTACATACGATTACTGATAAAACATACACGCTTTTAATAATAAATTGTATTCATACCTATCAAAATGATCAAAATTCCAATATGAATTTTATAAATAGGGCTTAGTGTTAGAAGGGTAAAAATTTAGGCAAAAAGTTGGGTAAAAAAAAATATTATCACTGGTATGAAAAGTAGTTTACGTTCTTTTCTCGGATTTAATATATTCGAAAAATTTCATGAGAATTGGCCAAGCTGTTTCAGAACAGTTTTTGTATGGATGAGTGGCGAGAATAATATACATTATTATTATGAAAGTTGTGTATATTTTATTGTAAATTAAACTGCGATGATATTTATTATTTTTTAATTACAAATATATTTTTTTAATTTAAGTAAGTGTGTCAAATCTAAATTATCAGCAAAAACAAAAATGATTTTTGTAAAAGGTAAATAGCAAAATGAACCTGCAAATTTAGCAGGATTATTTAATATTTTATAGTAGAAAAAATTGGAAGTCCTGCTAAATTATTTAAAGTAATTCCCATACCGGAAACCAACCAATCTACTCTGCTTAAACTATGAACTAAGTATATTCAGTATGTACGTGGACGTGTGTATCGCAAAAAAAACGAATGAAAGGAACGATCCTGCTAATTTAGCAGGATTTCTCACGTCTATGTGTTTAGTATAAAGTAGCGTTGTATGTACAAGGAAATAATCTCTTAGAGTAAACAAGCAATGCAATTTATTCTAGGAAGCATACGTGCGCGGACTTTTTCCGCAATCTCTATGCTTTTAGATAACACTGAGACTTTATTAATATTTACAGAGTAAGAGTTTCTGGGGATAGTATTTTGTTGAAATAATGAAATTTGTGTTTGTTAAACCTGAAACTACAATTTCATTTGCTGTTTCCTAAAGCGCAAAGATAGTTTGAAATGTTTGTTCGAGTTCTTTTTAAATGTAAATAGATTTTAAGATAAGTCCTTTGAACGGTTCAGCTTTTTAGTATTTTTATTTATCGGTGCTTATTGTGATGTTAATTAAGCGAATAAGAACATTATTATAAAGCTAAACTATCTAGAGGTTACACTTCTAACAACGACTAGACGATATGTGTTTATTGATATCGATAAAAACGACAAAAATCACGTTTGTAGTATGGGAGACTGTTTGGATGTATAATTTATTCTATTTTTAATATTAATTGTTGTTATAGCGGCAACATAAATATATCATCTGTAAAAGTTTCAACTTCGGAACAGTAACTGGTCATTAGATACAACCTAATGACAGACATATCAACGGCCAGAGGAGTCTCAGTAATAGGTTTCCGTTTTTTACCCTTTAGATATGGACCTCAAGTACTTATCTAAGACTGCACCTCAAGTATCAAAGTCGGACACCGACTACGCTTCACTACAGAGGCGAAAAATAAATAAATATTACTGAACATGGGTTTGCGTTGCGTTATGGTTGCTAGACAACGATACTAATACATAGAAATACTTAAATATATACCAGGATATATTTAATAAACACCCAGACCCGGAAATATCACACAAATGCTAATCGCGTGGAATTAGGCTAGCCACTCTACCGACGAGGCCGTGATAGGATATAGGAAAATAGGAGAAACGCACCGTTATCACCTTCGGTTTTTATAACCGATATTTATATATTACCCTCAGGTCTTTTTTCCGCTTGTTTGCATTCCAATTCCATAAGAAAAAACTCACAAAAAGCTTATAAAACAATACTGAAATATGACTGAGCACGGTAATCATATTTTGTAATTTGAAAAACAATAATAGCTAATATCCCGTCGAGGTTTATGGAATTAGGATCCTTTGTAATCGGATCCGTAGGGTAAACGAACCGCTTTAGTTAAAATTTAGTAGCGGTTTATAGAATTAGCTTGCCGCCCACGGCTTCGCCTGCGAGAATTATTTTAGATCACTTTTAAAGAGTAGATTTTTTTCTGATTTTTAATACTCATTGCGTACAAAAATACTCTCTTTTTAATGTTATCGGTTCACTATATAAACTATATTACTGTAAAATTTCATCCAAATCCGTTCAGTAGTTTCTTCGTGAAAGAGTAACAAACATTTATTACAATGTGGGATCAAATGGTTTTAGTTTAGAGCGTGGTAATATTTTAACAATTATTAAGTATATTTTATCTATAAACATAACTGTGCTGTGTTGTAACGGTTAACGATGCGGCTGTCGCCTGTTGAGACCTTTAGCCATGTAGGTCCCGGGTTCAATTCCCCGGTCGGGCAACTTTTCTTATATGTTTTTCAGATTATTCTGAGTAAGTATTACATTGCCGGGAAGTGGCGATAGGCTTGCCACCTATCTCATCTTGAGCCCTAGTACCTTGACTCATCGTAGGTGTTCTAGTATATCTACTGGATTTACGAGTCATGCATATACTAGCACACCTGAGCCTACCCCGGGGATAATAGGCAAGAAGGTACTTTTTTAAAAATAAAAATGTGTTTGTATAGTATCTATTTGTATAAATAAAATCATATCTTTTCATGAAATATATTATGTATATGTGTCTGTCTGTCTGTCTGTTTGTTCTCGTTAAACTCTGAAAATGCTGGACAGTCAATATCGGATAGATTAGCGATGTTCACTAGCTTACATCTAATGTAATAAGGATGGGCTTAGGATACTTTTGATTTAAAATTTTATTACAGAGGTTTACTAGGTGGTAGAGTCTTGCAACGACTCGTCCGGATTGGTACAACCACCACCACCACCCTCCAATTCCTGCCACAATAGCGTCAGTGCTCGCTATTGTCATGTTCGGATTTGGAGGGTGGGGTAGCCGGTAAACCTACTCATGCAAAAGGCTTACCATCCTCAGGTTGGCAGCGCACCATTTCCACCTTTGGTGTCTATAGGCGACGTGTATTTCTTACCATCTGGGAATCCGTTTGCTTGTTTGCCATCCAATGTCATAAATTAAATTAAGTGTATAACAATGCGGACGAAGTCGCGGGCAAAGCTAGTTTGTAATAAGACAACTCCTATTCAAGTTAATCACTCGCTATGTAACTTATTATAACTTTATTATAATAAAGTTACCAAGTTAAAAAAAAAAAAACAGATTCCAAGATAGATTTAGTAAACGTAGCGTTTTTGTATGTCTCGAATATTTGGAACAAGAATATCCGAAAGAGCCATCTTTTTCGGATATTTTATTTCTCATCTCTCTGCGTTCGCAACTTTGTCCGCGTTTAAATTTAATTATTATTGTATACATTTCATAAATAAACCTAGCCTAAATCACTTCTTATTATACCAGCTATCTGCCAGTGAAAGTCCCGTCAAAATCAGTTACGCTATTCTAGAGATAAGCTGGAATAAACAGACTGGCAAAAAATTAAATGTTAAAATCCCTTTGCATATTTATTTCATTCTGTTTTTATAGCAGCAATAAAAATACAATATCTATGAAAATTTCAAGTGTTAAGCTATCGCGGTTTATAAGATACAGCCTGGTGACAGACAAACGGACGCACAGCGAAGTTTTAGTAATAGGGTTCCGTTTCTTACCCTTAGGATACGGAATCCTAAAAATGTATATAGTATATGCACGTATTAAGAACTTCTACCAAATGTCTTATTTTTTTTAAAGGTGACCCGTATGAGGTCGGGTCGCTTGGCTTGTGTCTTATAAAGATCAAAAAGTGTATATATCAAAAAGTGCACTAACCTAAAGCGGAGAGTTTGGGCGTGCAATATAATTATTATAACCAAACAAGTTTAGTAGGTCAATAGTATTGTTACGTTCGCCGCGATCGCTATCGTGCCTGTTATTACATTTGATATTACTAAATGCATTTGCCAACCTAAAACAATAGCAATAAGCCATTTATCTGAGCATTATTGGTGAAAACTTTGATTCTCTATCATTTATATAATCTGTACATTTAAATAAAATTATAGTATATTTCTGTGATTTTAAAATAACTACTTTATTGTGTGCAAAGCTACTTCGTTTGTGAAAATTTGTTTTTGTATCGTGCAAAATATTAGAATTGTTATCTTTTTGTTTCTTGTTCAGTGTCTAAGCAAGCACTCCGCCTAAAATAATTTTGATGGAACTTTGTTTAGGAGATAATAGATAATTAGAGTATTATGTTCACCCGCGTGAATTATTTAACATAGATAACTTTCAAAGAGCAGATTTTTTCTACAAGTTATACTAATTATTGTTCAAAAATATACCCTCTTTCTAATGTAGTAGATTAAAATATAGCAAATCCGTCCAGCAGTTTTTTCGTTAAAGGGTAACAAACATCCATTCTTATAAACTTTCGCGTTTATAATATTAGTAGGATTATAATAAGTATTTCAATGTATGACAAAAATCCGACCTTATTTCATACACAATAGTCTCCGATGGTTGTACACGGCAGTATTGAAATAACTCAGTCTAAGATTGTAATAGAGATAATATATGTTCCTGGGCTTATCTACCAAGCAGCTTTGAGGCCAGTTTTATCATTAACACCGCGAATACAACGTAGTATGGTCGGAAAAAATCTGCTCTTTGTAAGTTATGTTATTAAAATAATTCACACGGGCGAAAAAGCTAGTAACTCATAATTAGGAAATCAAGTATACAGTGATCAGTTGAAGTAATTCTTTAAAACGAAACAGTTTTGTTCAATTAATAATAATGCACCTTTATCCTGATGATCCTTTGCTAAAGACACTCTCGGAATGCTACCACCGCCTCCTTTTTTGCTATCTCTATATATTATACGTCCATCTGTCAGTGCTTACCACTGTCGTTTTTATGTATAGAAAGATTGAAAGATTAAAGATTGACAAAATATTATAGTACCCGGGGTGACCTTGGTTGATATTCCACGACAGAATAACTTGCGTATTACCAGTGTGGTGTCAAGTGGAGTCTCCAAAACCGGCGTAAACAAGTTCATATAAACATATAAAGAAAGTAATGAATGTGGAGGAAGCTAGCCAGTATTAACAGTATGTAGACTTGACACTCTATAATCTCTGTTTGCCCCACAATAGAACTGGAGTGAAAATATGTATGTTTGTATTAATCAACAAAATCTACTTGTAATTAAAGGCACAATTTACAAAAAATATATAGGTAGTTCCATTTAAAGTAAATCGTAAATCTTCTATTTAAAGCCGATTCAACAAAAGCCCTTAACGCTGAACCAGAATCAATATACTTATATATTACTTGAAGCCACAAAATAAAAAAGCCATTAAGTCTTAAGTAATCGTAAAAATACAACAAATTGTCCAAATAAATAGAGATTTAAACTTTAAGGATACTTTTATGTGGGAGCCAATTCTCAGTCCATTTGCGGTGGGATAAGAAAATGCGGAAAAGTTGAGATTTAGGCCATTTTATGTTCCAGTTTAGTTTACGGCCTACGCGTTTACGGCCACTAAAACTAACTTCGCTCTATCATTGATAAAGGCTTTCTGGTTCGCCGGTCATTTAGTTTTATGTTTCATATACAGGAAGACAATCATTTGTACGCTGTAAAACTGCAGAACCGACTTCAATTTTATTGTTATGGCATATTTTTTTTTGTTTTTCAGTCCTGGAACATAAAAAGAATAGTGTTACGGTTTTTTCCATATTTAAAGTCAATTTTGTTAAAAAATTCAATATTAATTGAATTACATAATTGTGTTACAGATTCAAAATTATTTGAATTACATTTTTTAAGTAAATGAGTTTAAATATTTAAAATATATTGCATTACTAACATTTTAAGTTAATTGGGTTACATATTCAAATTAACTTGAGTTACATATTCTAAATAAATGAGATTACATATTCTAAATACAATATCGTTTTACAAATTTAAAGATATTTTTTTTATTTTTTAATATTTGGCATGGATGTTGGCAGCTCATCAATTGAGTTTTGGCGGCAACGAGAAAATACACTATTCAATAATTTATTCATGAATACTTTACTTGTGCAATTTAATTCAACAAAATTATACAAAATTGTCTTATTTTCCTCAATATGAGCACGAAACTCAATATTTGTGAATAAACTCCATCTATTTTTTAATTCCCGCGAAAACTCGATAATTAATTTACATATGATTCAAAATAAATGTGGTTCCATATTCAAAATTGTATCAAATTCAAAATATATTCTAACTAAATGAGGTTATATATTCAAAGTAAATTTATTTTCGAAAAATGAATTCTGTTTAAAAGATCGCTTTACGTAGCATCGTCCGTCTAGCCCGCGTGTATCCAACATTTCGACATTGCCCCTCGGGACTTTTCCCCGGGAAATGCGGTTTAGTCGAGAATAACATTATAGGAGCCCGCTATAAGATGGGCTAATCGATAGTTTGTTGGAAGATTGCATTTATCTTTATAGTTTAATCTGAGTGGATGTTGTTTATGTAATACATTTAAGTCTTAGCAGAGGTTAAATCACTGTTTTGCTTTTTATTTTTTATAAACGACCCCCAGACATATTACACAAATTTATCTAAGCCTAGTAAGCAAAATATATAGCCTATGTTTGGTATTTATCAAAGATACTAATCAATAGAAATACTTTAATAGATAAGAATAAATTAATAAACACTCCGACCCGGAAATACAGACATTTATGTTCATCACACAAGTGTCTGTCCCCGTCGGGAATCGAACCCGAACATCGCGGATGGGCAGTTGCGTCAGGGGTGTATGTTACCCCCTTGGCCTTTTGGGTTGTTTATCTCATCTTTCATCATTCGCATCGTTAAGGATTGGAACTGTCTACCCAAAGTAGTGTTTCCAGGGAAATACAACTTAGCCCTTTAAACTAAGATTGAAAAGGTTTCTTTTGGCTTAGCACATTAACGTCTTTGACTTCAGCGTCGCTTTCCATCAGGTAGACTATGGGTCAGCTTTCAAATGTAAAAAAAAACATAATGAGCGAAATTTAGGCGATTTTAGTAGAAATTTGTTAAAAGTGAACAAGTGAAGTATTCATGAAGAAAGGAGTGTATATGTACTTATTATGTAGGGTATTTTCTTTATTTCGTCATATTATGTAGAGACCTTTGTTGACTATTGACTATTTTGAATGATTTATGTGTTGAATAATATAAGTATCAAGTATTCGAGCACCTAGGTTAAAATTATACAACCAAATAGCTCGCGTATTATGCGAGGGTGGTATTGAGAGTCTTCGAAGTCTTTGTGAAGAGAAATGAGTATGGGAATCGTGACTTTTGGTAACTTAAGTCTTAAGAGATTAGGCGTGAAGATATGAACGTATGTTAAATTATTTAAGGCTATTTTTTGTAGTAGCATACGTACAAGCCAAAAATTAAAAGAAGAAGTAACTTAAAAATGGCACCAATTAGGTTTCCATACGAAGCTAAACTACTGTTTGGAGATATTAAGAAATCAAACACTCTAACAATCAATCAAACACAATTAAACATCTATCCTTATCTCATTTGGTTTGCTAGCTCACTCTCCTAAGGCTGATTTGTTTTAAAATTGTCAAGTCACAAAAAATAGGTAGGTCAGTTTATAACGCTTAGTACGTATTCGGGACAAGTCTTTGTTAGGAGTGTAATCTCCAGGGTAGCTTTAGTTTCATAATTAATAGTATTCGAATTTCAAACGTTTGACATTTGGCACGACCATAGATAATAAAGTGGAGCAAAAACAAAAACCACTTTAAGAATAAAATCCACAGAGACTCGCCAATTTCCAAGTGTTTGTCGTATTGGTGCACGGATACCGTGATCTGAAATCGAATGTATAAGGATGCACAATGCATACAAAGTGAACTGAGGATCTTTTCAACCGTGATTTTGCTTTCTATCTGACAAGCAGATACGAAATGTCACAGAGATTTATTGGTTTAAAACTATTGGGTTCTATTCTTATTACTAGCTGACCCGGCGAACTTCGTACCGCTTAACAGTCAATGCATGTCTTGTTACCTTTTGGATGAAAAATTTAGGCTTTGATGAACGTAATACAATGATACAAAATATATGTATATTAATATAGATATATATGTAAAAGTATTTTATAATGATGAATAATACATGCTGAAATAGAATAAAAATTAAAAAAAATATAAAAAAAACAAACAATCGTCCCGGCAACCATATTATACCCTTACCTAGACCTGGTGTAGATGTATGCGTTAATATATCTATACACATAATAAAACGGTAACTGTGGAAAATGTATATATAAAGAACATAATGGGCAGGCTGTATATACGTAAGAGAACTAAAACAATCTTTTTTTTATTTTGTCTGTATGTTTGTACACGATGATCTCAGAAACAGCTGAACCAATTTGGATGTTGTTTTCAGAAATATATTGTGATGGCCTTCACTTAACATCTAGTGTTTATTTCATTTAAATCGGTTAATAAACAAAGAAGTTATGCCAATTTATGTCAATCACATAATATCAATTTAAAAAGAGCTCTGGTATCGTATTGAATTCATATTATTAAATGGGGTTTAGCTTAGACTGGAAATTTGTCATTTGAATGCGTCGCGGCCCCGATTGAGGGGATTTTTTTGCGAAAGCAATATCTACGCGTACAAAGTCACGGGCACAACTAGTTTTAAAATAAAAACTCAGATTACAGTAATCACAAAGTAACGAGATTTTCTCTGGTTCTGAATCCGCACCCGACTGTGTAAATAAGTAATTAACAACCCTCCATATCTTTACGAGCAATTTTTAAAAATCAACATCCACGAATCAACAATTAAGGGAATAAAGTCGGCTTTACGCTGTGGCAGAACGGTACAATCATAAATAATTTAAATCTCATTGGCAACCACTTTAAAAAGCAGCAAATACAGGGCTTAAAGTTTTTTAAGCCAATATTAAAGTTTATCTTAGCATATACTTAACCCGATTTAAGTGTGTCCGTTCGTTGCATGGTTATCTAAAAAATTGGTGGGTAAACATAGAAAAAAAATTGTAACCGGGACTTTTTTCGAGTTTTTTGAAAAAATTAAGACGGACGCAAAAAATATTTTTTTCTTTTGTTTTGCAATAGCTGTGTTAGTTATTTGTAAAGTTTTATAAAATATTTGAGATATAGAAAAAAATTAAACCGATTTTTTTTTCAATTTTTTTGAGTCTCTTGGTTTATCTGCTTTTATTTCACAAGTTTTAATTCTAAACAAATAAATATCACCACATCCTTATCTACGAAATTTTTAAGAATTTTTTTGAGAATTTTTGTCTGTCTGTCTGTTTGTACCCCCTAATCTCTAAAACGGCTGGAACTGGCAGACAGCTGATTTAATAAGGAAAGACTTAGACTACTTTTATTTTAGAAATGTATAAGATAAAATAATTAAATAAAAACGCGGAGAAAGTCACGGGCGTAGCTAGTCTACAATAAAGTCCAAGATTAACGTTGGGAAAAATAATAGTTAATAATATACGACAAGACCACGGGCGTACATACGCCCAGTTAGCTTGAATTTGGGTTACGCGTTCGAAGTTTTTCACGTGAAGTAAATCATATATTGACACTCGACCTCCTTTTAAATTTCAATCTGGAGTTGCGACTGTTTTAATAGAATTCCATTTAAGAGTGCTTTTCTATTGGCGGGAAAATATTTTACAGAATCATTCGGTTTCCGCTCCTTACTTCAAACTCAAATTGATTTTTGCTTTTTCAATATTCTTCAATGGCTTTAGTATTTTATTTCTTTTGCTGTTTCAAAACGGAGATTCAATTCTACTGGACGTTTTCGTTGTATGATTATTAAGTTTTGAGGATTCTGTACCTAAAGGATGAAAACGGAACCCTATTATATTACGATTACTATTATATTAGTATTAGGATTACGGATTACCCGTGTTGGTTCGGGTTCCGTTGTAGAATAGGCCACCTGCCTTCCACCTAGACAGTTCGTAAGAGACGAGCGCAGCGTCTATTGTCACTAGCACCGTGACATTGACTAGGTGGTAGAGTTTTGCTACCACTCGACTGGATTGGTACCACCGCCTTACTTATTTCGGCCACAATATCGTCAGTGCTCGACATTGTCGTATTATGGTTTGGAGGGTAAGGTAGCCGGTAAACTTACTCACGTAAGAGGCGTACCATTCGAGCCATGGCAACGCACCATTTTTTCGGTTTAAAAACATTCTTTATTTCCCATAAGATATACATAAAAGTACATCGTCACTTACAATGAGAAACTTAATTACTATTCGTAAAACATTGTGTAAAATCTATTGGTAAGTGTGTGCGTGTGTTTTGTTAATTTTATATGACTTCGGTGTCTATAGACGTGTATTTCTGGCCATCAAGAAGTCCATCTGCTTGTTTGCCTTCTAATATCATAAAAAAATGTCTATCTTTAACCAGGTTGTATCAGTACTGAGCTATTTCATTTTGTTATAACAATAAATACTAAAACACAGAATAAACTAAATATTTAAAGGCGCTCCCATACAACGAATTGGTACCTACATTGGTAGGGTAGATGGCGCTATGTGTTTTTAGATCGCGATATAATTAGATAAAATATTTATAAATAAGCTCTATTTATGTAAGCTTTGTCACTATCACCGTGACCATGACTAGGAAGGAATTTGCAATAATATGCTCGGTTCGCTTCGAAATCAGCATGTTTATATGAGGAAAGTTATAAATGTGAAATTTGTCACTTCTTCATCTCAGTCTACCCCACAAGGGACCTGGCTTGAAGATATTTATATATGTTCGGTTTCGCGGTACAACCACATTACTTATTCGTCAAAACTACAGTGCTCACCTCTATTTTTTAATTTTTTGTTTATTATTTTTTTTTATTTGATTTTCTGGGCTTACCATCTCGGATTAACCACGCACCATTGACATTTCTGATGTTCATGTTTATAGCTATTCTTATTACCACCAGATCCATCGATGGCCTTCAAGATACCTAATAGTAGGCAGGGTTTGAACCAGAAACCTTCTTCTAGTACAAAAACCACAATCACCTGCAAGTGTACTGTGATTCATATAACAATAACCGTTTCGCGTGTCATTGAAATATTCATTGAGTTTTGAACATAATTGAATATTGTTTCAAGTTGCGCGAATATCGCATGAGGTCATACACAATTGTCGAAATAAATAATAATAATTGAAATAGTTATCTGTCTGGTTATCTCAGTGATTACTGAAACAATATCTACGGAACCTAGACGTTTTCATGGAAGTTATTAGGGTTATTATTTCTGCTATTCGAAAGCGACTACAAAGCAAAAATTTTGTCTGATATTTTTATTAATCAGCATTATTTCATCATCATATCATTTTTATCATCAAAACAATCAGCGAAATAGGAAAAGGATGATGACATATTATACCTTTTCTCTCTATTGTAAAAAGTAACTTAACGCCTATTATTCTCGAAGGGGTAGGCAGAGGTGTGCTAGTATATTTACGACTCGTGAGTCCAGTAGATTTTTTTTATGATTTTGGAAGGCAAACAAGCTGATGGATTTCCTGATGGTAAGAAATGCACGTCGCCTATAGACACCAAAGGTGGAAATGGTACGTTGTCAACCTAAGGCTGAGTGAGTAAGTTTACCGGCTACCCTACCCTTCAAACCAGAACACGACAATGGCGAGCACTGACGCTATTGTGACAGGAATAGGTAAGTACCAATCCAGGCGAGTCGTTGCAAGACTCTACCACCTAGTCCATGTCACGGTGTTGGTGACAATAGATCCTGTGCTCGCCTCTTACGAGCTGCCTGGGAAGAAGGCAGTTGGCCTATTTTACAACGGAACCCGACGAACACGGGGAGAGATATACTAGAACACCCACGATTAGCCAAGGTACTAGGGCCCATGATGTAATAGGTGGCAAGCCTATCGCGTGAAAAATTACGCTCGCTATCACGGTTCATTTTACTGTGGTGACATAATTTTATCAGGTGCAGACGAGACATAGTATGTAACTAGTTTTATTGTTTCAAAATTTAATTAAGATTTATTTAACACGCGAGGTTTTAATTAACTTCATTGTACATTGATTGTTAACATTTTGCGATAGCACGTAAACATTTCATTACAGATTATGTAAAATTATAGCGGAAGAGTGAATGTCAAATAAACTGGTATTAATATAGTTCTGTAATTAAGCACCATCAAGAAATGGCGGCAAACTAAGTGATAATGTTCAAGGCCTTTTTAATCTGCTGCAAGTTATTTTTTATCTGTATATATGTATACTTTGACGGATTTGTTTGATTTAAAAAAAATAAAGTCAACATTTTTTTTTGATACGGACTAACTTGTTGCTAACCGAGTGGTTCTCACAATTTCACCGGACTTTGTCAACATTTTGTCACGTTATATTTGTTGTGATATTTTTACTAAAGTAAAATATTATAAAGAGGAAAGATTTGATTGTTTGTTTGTATTAAATAGTCTCCAAAACTACTGGACCGATTTGGTGACATTATCCCTGATGAACATAAGCTACTTTTTACCGCAGGAAAATGTTTTATTCCTACGGGAAAACGGCTAATGGGAGAACGGGTAGTAAGAATTATCTTTCCGTACCTATTGCAAATAACTTCTAAATGGCTAAACCGATTGGTATGAAATTGTATATGGATATTTCGATGGTTTCCTTTATAATATTAAAATACAATTAGACCCGGCAGGTGGCGCTGTTGTCATTGTGTTAACTACGAAATAACCGTGCGAAGCCAGGCCGGGTCGTTAGTGTTATACAAAATACTATCTAGATATTATATTCCTAACAAAGACCTTTTCCCAATCTAGACAAATCTCTCTTTTTGCGAGTTTTGTCAAGTTGTCAAAGGTAAAACTAGCGCGCTGCCCTGTGTGAGAGAGATGGCTAGCCCTATGAGAATGAGATATATTTTTGATATTGAGGACAGAAGTTAGGAATATAATCTCCGGATAGTACCTTTAGCGTGGTATATCGTGACTATAATAAATGAAATTACATTTCGATTGAGAAAAATCATTACGCAAAACTGTTTATAAAATGGATCAAGAAACGAATAAATTCGTACACCTGACAATTACAAAGCAAAAACTTAAAAGAGTTATTCGACGTGATACAGAATGGACGTTGAATAGAAAGGTGTATTTATCCTAAGGTGATCTAGTTGTCGGTTTGTGCAAGTGTGGTAGAATGCGGACAAAGCCCACACCCGCCGGGGAACCTTGTACGAAGGCATTTTATTTTTTTTATAGGCCTTGGGATATAATTGTATATATTACTTATTACAACCATTTTTTTATGATTAATTTGACTATTTTTTTTAGTCAGTCTGTCACCAGGCTGTATCTCATGAACTGTAATAATTAGAAAGTTGAAATTTTCACAAATTATGTATTTCTACTACTATATTTTTATTTTAATTATAAATACTAAAAATAAAATTAATATTTAAATGTTTGTTCAATATCATTAAAGTGATTTTTGTGCAGTTTTACTTAACCACTTAATACGTATTCTCCTAAATTGCTTTGTACAAATATTTTTGTTATTTTATTGCAGTTATGACTTATGATACATAATGTTTGATTATATTCGGATATAATATATAAAAGTTGGAGAGAAATACATAATATACATCAAAATATTCCGTGAACTTTTAAATATGGTATATTTTTACATATTTAAGCCTATCTCTTATGTATTATGTAAACTTGTTTCGCTGTTTTTGCATTTTGCATACGTACATTTTTTACGGATTAAAAATTTTATTACGAAAAAAAAGTTGACTAATCTGATGAGGTAAGATCTTATACAAATTTAATTGAATAATATTAAAATATAACCTAAATGTTAGTTTGACCGTGAAGGATACTAAAATTGACTAATAGTCTAATTAAAATGTAATTAATATCACACATAATTTAATATTATAATAATTAACAAATAATTACATAATTGTACAAAATATTAATTATTCAATTATGATTTAGGAAAATACGTAGACTAATTTTATTTATTGTTTTGTTATAAAATAAATTGCAAAAAATATTGTAAATATTTGTGAACTTTTACAAGAATGAATAATTCAAAATGAATTAATACAAAAAATATGTTTACTATATTACAATAATGTTTAAAAAATTATTCAGTCAGTTTTTACTTATTTTTGTAATTATTAAAGAAGCGGTAAAACTGTTTTTTATTTTTAGTTTAAACTCAATTAGTTTAAAACCAATACAAAGAAAATAATTAATTATCTAATTAATTTTAATATTTATTTTAACCATCGACTTCATCTTGGATTATATTTACGCCCTCTATTAAATGATAATTAATGGTAAGAAAATTGCGGTGAAAAATTTTATTAGGTCATAAATGAATACTTCTGATTGGGGACATATTTTAATAATTAAATTATTTATTTACAAACTCTAAACGCATTTCGAAACCATTTAAGTGCACTAACACATTGTCCATTAGTTAAATATCACAGCAAAACAACAAAGAGAAATGCTTTAGACATACTAATTCGACAGAGTCTAATGGGCTCGATATAATCAACGCATTACATTATAAGCGCCAAATATATTCCGAAATTAGACTTTGTGGAATGAGTAAGTGTAGCCGTCGGGTGCTCTGTTAAGGTTGAACTTTCCTGGGGGGAAGAACCTGGCGGGCTGTTGCGTGGTAGGTTCATAGTAATTTTGTTGTGCTTGAGGAGCGTTGTATTGCTGCGATTGAATTCCACTATACTGGGCTTGCTGGACTCCAGGGTAGATGTTGTTTGCTGGAAACTGACTCTGAGCTTGGTATTGGGGTTCAGGCTGGTAGCGAGGCTGGGGTTGGTACTGTGGTTGTGGCGCTACGTAGTTTTGGCTTTCATATAATTCTGGGTGGTACTGACCATCATCTTCATTGGGTTTACCACCATAAGTACGAGGAGCTTGAGGAGCTGAGTACTGTTGTGGAGCACTGTATTGTTGAGTTTTGTAATCTGGAGAATTGTAACGAGGGTCGGGAACATAACCAGGTGTTGGGGCAGCTGCTTGTGGTGCTGTTGGGATATGATCACCGATAGCCTGGAATCCGTTCTTTCCTGCGATATAGTTCACGGTCTTTCGGGCTCCTGATGGGTCGATGTATGAGTAGCTTCCTCTGCGGTTGCCGTCAGCATCGGTCTCTTCTTTAAAGTTGATTCCATCTTCCTGCTGGTATGCAGCACCGAAAGCACCATTTCCACTTAAATAACGAGCTTCCTGAACAATAGCTGCTGTTCTTGGATCACCTGCGTATTTGGGGACCCTCTTTGCCCCTTCCTGCTGTTGGCACGCGACTGTTATTATCAAAACGGCGAATATACTGAGCCTGAACATTTTGCCCAAAAAATGTACACTGCCCGCGTGAAAGTAACAAAGTGTGAGGTTGCGGGGAGTTGAACTCGTTTTATACAACGGAGAGGACCTTGACGCTTGTTGAAAGGGTCTACGGGTGTGACCAAGTATATCCATATTGGTCCCAAGATGTAGCAGACATCAAGGAAGTGATGTTTTGATAAAAAGACGAGAGACGTCCTTTGCGTTCAGGTTTGGACTTGTTTGAATGTCAATGTTGAGGAACTACTGGAGTAATGGCCATAGCTTTTGAGTTAATTAAGTATTTATCATGTATATTTAATATACGTATTATTTATCACTAAAATGCCAATTATTTGTCCTTTGGGAACCCGTGGAGTCTCTTATTATCATTGTTATGATTCTCCCGCGGAAATCCGTTGAGGTATCATTAAAAAATAATATATTTTTCAATGCCTTGATTGAAAAATTATTGAAATGGGTCCACTCGTTTTGAATTTAGAACGGAATATATAAATCTACATCGTATTATTATTAATCACAAAATTTTATTAATAATTATAATAACAACAATATGAACGCAGTAAAACTGTAAAAAACTGATTATACGTTCATTATCATGTCGTCTAGATAAGTGATTTTTGATTTGTGTTTTTGGAGTGAAATGATAATTATTTATTTGCCGAATATGTGTGTTTAAAAGTTGTTACAAAATAAAAGTTTTTAATTATACCAACATATTCTACCACAATGTGTTGTGCAAAATATTTTAACAAATAATTTATATTTATTTGTTTATTAACTATATATATCTTGTTATTTATAAACATTAATTTATACCCGACTTATTTAATCCTGTCTACCAAAAACTACCAACTACGTTGCTGCTGACATCTCTAAAGTGTGGCCTACAAAATAAAAAATCATTTCACTAACAAATATATAAACATACAAAAAAAAAACAAACACACAGACGAATTAAGAACCTTTTTGAAGTCAGTTAAAAATACCAACTCGAAAAGCAATTTCTGTAAAGTTAACTGATTGTTTTACTATATACTATTTTTATATTGCCGATGAATACCAAAGATGTAATGGGTGCGTTGGCAATCTGATCCAATATATTAACATGTTTACATAATATGTAAGTTTTATAGATAGGTACAGTAGGAGTTATATCTCCAGAATGAATATTTATTATAACAATTTATGAAATCACCTCCATGATCAAGTGTGGTCGGTGTCCGAGTTTGACGCACGAGGTCTTGGGTTCGATTCTCAGGTAAGACAAATTTTCAGTTTATTTGAAATATTTAGCCCAATATGGCGACGGATTTGCCATCTGTCACATCATGGGACCTAATATTGGATGCATGAGTACGTACCTCTGCCTATTAATTCAGAGAAATTAACGTGAGTATTTTTAACAAGCTATGCCCGCGACTTTTAATTTAATTATATTATTTTATACATTTCTAAAATAAAATTCTAAAATATAAGTAGACTAAGCCATACCTTATTAAATATGCTTTCTTCCCGTAAAAGTCCCATCAAAATCAGTTCAGTCATTTCAGAGATTAGCAAGTACAAACAGACTGACAAAAATTCTAAAAAATACTATATTGATATATGCACAACCATACGTTTTTAGTAAGAGGTCAGACTCTACAATTTTATTTATTTGTATAGATTTATGAAATTACAAGTTCGTTGGGTTTTTGTCAATTACACAAGTGGTTGAACTACAATACCCTAGATTTCACATTAGATTATGACGTGATTGTGAAAAAAAATAATGTCGTTTTGTAAAACCATATTAATATTCATCGTTTTGTTATGACTATTACAACTAGGCTAAACAAGCAATAAAAAGTGAAACAGGTAATGTTACGAATTGAAAAAAATTCGGCCATGTGCGAGTCGTACTCGTGCCTTTAGGGTACCGTACCATATCTATCAAGTACAAAAAAATGCGTTTAGAATTTGTAGAAATAATATTAATCTATATATAATATATAAATTAATTTCCCTTCGTTAGTCTCGCTAAAACTCGAGAACGGCTTAACCGATTTGGCTAATTTTGTTGTCTTGAAATGTTCGTGGAATTCCAGGGAAGGCTTAAACGATGAGAAAATATAACAAAATTGCAAGAAAAATACTAAAAATGTCAATTTAATTTTCCCAAACAAACTGCTCTTACCCGTCAAACGTTTGATTGATGTTCATGTATCCAGTGTAACGAAGTTCACCGGATCAGCTAGTAAATAATAAGTATCTTATTTGATCTTGCGCGATACATTTCAAAGTATAATCTGCACACGTGAATAGCACTATATTAAAAAATATTTTGTAATTTTTAGTATAATTTATAGAGACATCTATTCATTAGTATGGAAACTAAGATCCTGACAACATATCGATCTACGTCATCTAGATATGAGTTGGTACATCTTAGTTTCTCAAGTTAGTCTTAGTTGGTCTGCGATTCTTGAATATGGTTTATTGTAAATTTTCCCTCTTAAATATTTACCTATATTATTCCGTTTTTTTAGTATTTGTTATTTTAGGGGCAAAAGAAATACATCGTTTGTGAAAACTTTAACTGTCTAGTTATCGTAGGTTATGAGATATAGCCTGGTGACAGACAGATAGACAGACGGACAGCGAAGTCTTAGTAAAAGGTTTTTAACCTTTGAGTACGGTACCTTAAAAATGGACGAAATCATTTCCGTATAACCATAGACATAGACCAATTGTCCGCGTTTGAATTTAATCAAATAATAGTAACATTAATGCTAGAGCCTCTAGTATAGTTAAAACCTTGGTGGTCGGTTAAAGTGGTAGGCGAGGTTTGAACCTGGACTTCCAAAATGAAAGTCCAGGTTCAA
>DVZL01001194.1:0-18679 GCA_018236625.1 Lasaia peninsularis
TATTAAAAATATATCGTTACTAAATTTTTAAAACACCCAAAAAAATGTTGTTTTTCGCAACTTTTGAACATCATAAAAATGACCCATAGGCTTTACCGTCACATATCTAAGCCGTATAATTTGTCATTTTGAGTGTAACATAACAAAACAATCAAAAAAATCGTTACAGAAAAATCGGTGCATCAGAATTATCAACTAGTTGCGTCTTATTTTCATAAAAGTTTTGAAGTTGAGTTCTTTAAACATCATAAAGTTTTTTGGTTTTTACAACTTCCATACTCAGTAGCGATCGCAGCGTACTCTGCGAAAGTAGATTTGTACCAATTTGTAGTTTGATTACGTGATCCTTTAATATGAAAGTATACTTGCAGAGATGATTTTACAGTTTTTAACTAAATAAGTCGTAATTTTAAACGTGTTTTGTAGTTGGGTTTAGTTTTTGAAACAACATAAAGTTGTGTCGTTTTCAACTTATATACTCTGTAACGATCGCCCGCAGCGTACTGGAATTTTACTTTCTAAACTAATAATTTCTATGTTGATGACGTAGTATTTCTTTAATATAAAATAAAAACTGAAAAGATAACATCACCTTATAGTTAATAACCAAGATACATCATTATTTCAAATGTAATTTAAAGTTGGGTTTAGTTTATATAATAATATAGTTTTTATCGTTTTCTGCAACTTCTATGCTTTGTAACGATTGCTCGCAGCGCACTCTACGGAAGCAGAAACTAAACTACCAATTGGTAAGTAACGTCATTTTTTATATAAAATGAAAACTGAAAAGATGTTATTATTTTTTTTTTGTTATTGAGTTTAGTTTTTGAAACAACACCAAGTTTGTATCATTTTCGCAACTTCTATAACGATCGCCCGCAGCGCACTCTACGGAAGCAGAAACTAAACTGCCAATTTGTAGTTTGATGACGCGACAAAGGGTCGGCTGCTGGGCTCCGGTGGTCCGATCTAAACTCAATTCCGCATCCACTGGCAATTTGTTCACAAAGGCCGGTTTTTATTCATTCCAATGTAGATTTTGTGGCCGCTCCTTAGATTTTCTCGTATCTCAAAGTCGATTCAATATTATTGAAACTACAATGTACCCGTCATAGAAAAGGCTTATTCCTGTACTTTGACAATGTACGGTTAATAATAACGTTTTTAGTATTGCTGTTATGTATAGATTAACTAATACAATGATGTTATTGTTTTTTACTCATGTATGTATGACCGACAATTTTGTTTACTCGATTATAATTCGTTTTTCAATTATTTTATTTTTATACATCTGAATATATGATAAATTTTAAATCTATACAAATGTTTGTTAATAATATTAAAATAACCGTTTTTTACTAAGTGCATGTATATTTACAAGGTACATATACCAAAACAACATTTTTTTAAGATCTTTGTCTGTTTCTTTGTCAGTTTCTACTCGCTTATCTCTGAAACAGCTGGACCGATTTTGACGAGACTTTCACTGTCAGATAGCTAATATAAACGGCTTAGGCTATAGAAAATGTATAAACTAATTAAATAAAAACGCGATCGAAGGTACATCTAGTAGTTAGTATATCTTATGTAGAGTTTAAAGTTTAAAAAAATTACTGAAATAGTAACTACTAAACTGTTACATTTAGTTTTAATATAATATTTCCCTCTCTCTATTTCTCTCCCAATGTTATTTTAGCCAACGAGCCCAAAAATCAAAAACTGCTTTACTGTTTATGCAGAACTCAATATAAAAAGGAACTTGTATATAAAAAAATTCAATAAACATAACAAAATATAGAAAAGATATAAAACTATACAAAAACCATACAGCACTTCTCTTTAAAATCTGTTAAAAGGAAACATACATGATACTATTCGTCGACGAAACCGAATTATTAAATTAGTCTGACCCAACGTACGGGGTTCCGTTAATATGTCGGGAGCCCGATGTATTTCAGTAAAACGGTATTCACGGGACTGGTAATCAACTTTGGGAGATTGAATGCCGGCAGCCGCTAATGAAACGCAGTGGAGAGAGCACGTCAGTCCCCTGCTCAGCCAGGTGAGAGGTTCACTCAGGTTAATTAAACCTTGACACGACTTATGCACTACCAAAATACACGGAACATCTACGAATACTTAATTCCAATTAGATTCCATTGTGGAATGCACATTTATGAAAGAAATGCAGATCTTGGGATTCCGTAATCAATGAGCAAAAACTATAAATAAGATTCCGTTCCGGGTCCTCTGTGTAAAACAGACCAACTGCCTTCCTACCAGGCAGCTCGTAAGAGGCGAGCATAGGTTAACCGGGTACCAACATGACAACTGGTGGTTGAGTGCTGTGCAGGAACTCGCGCGAGAAGGGTTCCACCGCCTTACCTATTGCTGCCGCTATAATGACACTGTCCGTGTTCCGGTCCGGAGGGTAGGGCAGCCGCTAGACTTGCACATGAGATCTAATAGCCAGACTGCAGGGTAGCGCCGCACCTACAACATCTATGGTGTCTAATAGACTACGGTTATCTCTTATTATCAGGAGACCTGTACCTGTTCGCTGTCTCATCCCCTAAAAAATATAATAACAAAACTACAATACATATTAAAGAAAAATTTTAGAGGGGCTCCCACACAACGAACAACCCGACCGACGTATCTATACATATATAAATCATGATAACGGCCACAAGTAGTCGCTCGATTGATTCTCAAAATATCTGGCAGTATCAACTTTAAAATGAGCTAAATGAAATTTTTTGTTTTAAAATATTTTCTTTGTTTATTTTTTATAGGTAACTAGCAGCCCATCCCGGCTTCGCACGGGCATAATAATATAATAAAAGAAAATACACAATGTCTTACAGTGAGTTTGTTGTACAGTAATGGTTCGGATGGCTGACCAAATAATGTTGACTCCCTTCCGTACCCCTTCAACGCATAGCGGTGCCGAGCGGAATTTTTTCTTTTATTTAAACTCGTGATATCTTTTGACTGAAATATCCGAATTGAATCATTTAAAAGGTGATATGAAGGTATTTAAGTAGCCTTAAATAATGATTCATTTATTTTGATAAGGATCAATACCTAAGTACGAATAAAGAGCCTTTTCTAGCGGTGGTATTTTAATTATTTTTTCAAAATAAAAAGACGCTTATTGTGACGTAACTATAAAAGATAGAGATATGCTGTCGCGACCTTTTTTATAGCTAGTGATGTGTCCTGAAAAATTGTAATACATCATTTTGTTCTATCATTAATAGTTTTCGCAGCACACGCGATTGAAGGAAGTTTTTTGTTTATTTGTTACACCTTGGGTTAGATTATTTAAGTTTTAGTAAGCATCCCTAATTTTTTTGAAAATGAAACATAGCCAATGTTACTCGGGAAGAGTGTAGCTTGCCAACGGTGAAAGAATTTTTAAAATAGTTATTGAGCCTATTCATTACAAACAAACAAACAAAATGTTACCTCTTTATAATATTAGTTTAGACGAATACACTTTTATTATTTTCTCTTAATCATGGCTAATGGCTGGTGTAGACAACTTTCATAACTTATGCTGCGTTTACACTTTAATATTTTATTTTTAATCACACACTCGTTCTACGTAATGACGTATCATAATTAGACCTAAAAGTTTTTTTATTTGTGTACTAAGAAGGAGATTTAAAATTGTTCATTGTACAAATTAATAATCTGGATTTCGCTTAAAATGGAATACCGCTGCAAGTTTTTGAAACACATATTCATTTGGTGCAGGGCTGTGACGATCCCATTGCCTGATAACAGAATATTCATTACATTTAACGTAGATGGTGTTTCTGTAACGGCTTGCTTGGATTTACATCACTGTTTCCTTCCTTTCTTCTGTCATAGTACTGCTCGTATATGTTACCCGGTTTGGGTAGTAGGATATCCCGATAGTCATAAATGCAGAAACAGCCACAGTGTATTATTAGTTGTGTATTTCTTATAAAAGAAAAACCACTTTATTAATTACTTCCATCTACTGGTATTAACATTAACCAGTAAGTAATTTAAAGTTTTATTAAGTTTAGATTTTTTAATATTCGATTTTTGTAATCGAATATTAAAAAACCTAAACTTATTTCTTATTCACGTATTCATACAGTAAACTTTTGTATAAGTGAATAGGCGCGGTATAGGTTAGCACAGCTGTTACAGGGAGTAGACGTTAGATGACTGGTTAACATTAGATTATACTTGTTTATTGGTATCGGAGGTGAAATAGCGTAATTGTAGTATTAACACGCAAGCGTTTGTGTCGCAGCGCGGCGGCGGCGCGGGCGCGGGGCGCGGGACGCGCGGCGGCGGCGCGGCGCCCAGCGAGCAGGAGGTTCTCGGCGTCATGATGCGCGGACACGACTCCATGATGGCCGTGCTCGCCGCGCGCCAGCGGGCGCTGCAGGTACACGCACCTACATACCATAATACTGTTCTATATTCGTTTCAATTTACTTTAAATCCACCAGTTTTGCTTTTTATTGTAAACCAGCTGTCCGCCCGCGGCTTCGCCCGCGTGAATTATTTTAATAATACAACTTTCAAAGGCAAACAAGACGACATGATATAGAAACTCCTCTAGTGCGTTACTTTATAATTCAAAGTTTCAATTTGTATGTTTTCCTATTTCAGATTTTCCACTCAGTGAGAATAAATAAAAGCCTGAAATCAGCTTTAGAATCAGTTATTGCCCTAGAAGATGCATCGGTTATATTGGATATATTGAATGTCATGGCTCACAAACCGTAAGTTTATTATAAATTAATAATATTCTCTTAAACATTATTATAATATAAACAAAAATGTTTTTTGTCAATTTCTTGACAATAACTTAAGAGTTTTAATATATCCGCTTAGATTGGTACCACCGCCACTGTGCTTTGGAAATACGTAAGTTTAACTTCTAATAATGAAACTACGCTACGCTCTAAATGCTAAAGAGCCTTATATGATTGATATTAAAAAAAAAATTTCGTTTTTTTATTAAATTCTATTTTTTACGCGAGTCATACTCTTGTATTGTACATAATATGTAACATTATACAATAGACGAGCTTTTTGTTTAACATAAAGGTTTCCATAAATCAATTAAAACCAAAGTGCTTCCTAAAATTATCGTTATTTTAAATCTCGTCCGGTTTTCATCTATTGGCTTGATTTAAAGCTATTTTGTCTACGAGCGTATGTCTTACAGCATTCGAATGTTTTCGATTTTTTAAGTAAATCAATGTACAGAAATGACAATTTTATTATATGTGTAGATTACTTATTAAAATGCATCTTAGCAGTATATACTTTGAAAATATTTTAATGAGTTTAACCAAAGTAAGGTACTTTATGGTATGCCAATTTGGGTCACCATCAAATGGTGTCTTCTATTCATTAGATATTAGTTATTAAGTACTTATTATAATGCTTCTTGACAGTACTCTTAAAGTCCTATTTTCAACGAGTGGATGTTTTGCAACCTTTAGCGGATTGGGGTCTCTATATCTCGTGGAGTCCTTCTGTCATTAGATCCACATAACTTAATTATTACTTATTAAAATACTCCTTAGGACTACTCTTGAAGTCTTTTAATGAGTTTATAGTCATTATGTTTGGCATTGCGCAGCTGCAGTTATCTTCTTTTTGTCGTTTTCACCTTTGACCTATAGATGTTTTCTATAAGCGCAAATTACTTGGATTACTTTATTAGGGGCCCTATTACTCAGATTCTTAATTGTAGAACTGGCAAGCCTATTGTACGACGAAGTTTCGAAGAAAATTAAAAAAAGGAAATTAATAAACTTAATCCTCCTCATTGCTCTTACGATTTCTTTGAACAATATTAAGAACAACTTAAGAAAAGTTGCTCTTAATATTGTCAATACTGTGTTATCTTTCGTAAGAATCTAGTAATAGCTATTAATTTTTACACCTACTTTAATTTATTTTTCAGGTCATTATGGAATTTAGACATTTGCTTATTAATGCTGCCCAAAATTTACGAGTTGTTACAAAGCAAATATGAATCGTAAGTAGATTTTTATATATTTTACTATTTAGTGGATGTACATACCGCATTATAAATACTTAGAGATGTTACAAAGATTGCCTTTATATAATTTGATTATGGTAAAAGCTTTATTTTTATTATAGGATAAGACAGTGAACAAGCTCACGGCTTTCAAAGAGATATCTTCACCCGATTAAGCTGATATTTTGTATACACGTTTGGTTTGCTACAATATGGGTATCAAATGAAAGGACTTGTTGAGAGCAACTTCAAAAATAATAAAAGCTTTTTCTAAAAAGTTTTTTTGCTTTTAATTAATTTATGTATTACGTTATTTCAGATATATGCAGTGTGGTTGCAATGCACTAAGGCTTATAGTTCGCAATTTCTCATCGGTAGTGCGAGCCAATGTGAGTGCACCGGTCAGAACACTTGGAGTGGATATCCCTCGAGAGGAGCGGTATGCCAAGTGCTTACAAATACACAGACTGTTACTAGACATACGTGCCTTCTTGCTCAAGAGACAAACCCTGCAAGGACGTTTGGGAGCGGCCTTCCGTGACCTTCACACCTTGATGCAGCAGGGACTTGACTGACGATACATACCTTGCCCTTAACAAGGCATAACTCCCTTCTAAGTCCGCTAACTAATATGACTTGGCCTTAACAATAAATCAGCTAAGCAAATTGTATCTGGGTTTTAACACCAAGTCAAAAATTGTTCGCACATAAGTCTGACTCTAGATCTACTACTTTAGACATTCACGATTTTGTACTTAATATAATATGTAATTATTAGACTTAACACTTAACAGTATTTAAATAAATTTAATGAGTGTAATATTTACATTTTAGATTCTTTATTTATATCTATTATTGTTTCATGTTAATTCAAAATACAGCACAAGCAACAAACTTGTTCAACTTCATAATATAAATGCCATATTTTAAAATTATGATCAGAAATGTGATAGTTATTAATTCAATTATTAATGAAGACTAAATTTTAAACTGTAGTTTTTAAGAGTTAAGTTATCCAATTAAAGACATGTTTAATATATTGTTGTGTTTATTTTTCACTAAAACTGGCAGTCCTCTGAACATTAAAAAAAATACATAGGTACTTTTTTCACCGGTTTCATTTCGGTTTTACAAGACTACCCTATTTAACCTAATAACCCTAATTACTAGGTGTTTAGTATTCAATATAGACTTAATCAATAAAAAATTTAAACTGGATTTGACCGGTTAAAAGTACTGAGC
This sequence comes from Lasaia peninsularis, assembly GCA_018236625.1. NCBI lineage: Eukaryota > Metazoa > Arthropoda > Insecta > Lepidoptera > Riodinidae > Lasaia > Lasaia peninsularis. Next base: position 7,292 of record DVZL01001194.1, read on the forward strand.
AACTTAACATTCTAGTCACTGGTATATAATCTTTATTACTAACCGGTTTAAACCTCAACTTCTTATTTATCTTTGAATGTTAAGCGGCCAAGTGCGAGTCAGACTCTTGCACAAGGAGTTCTGTCTTTTGTGCCATTATCTATGAAAACAAAAAAAGTTGTTTGCATTATTGTTTTTGATACATATCATCTGTGAAAATTGAATGATCTAGCTATCACGGTTCCTAGGATACAGTCTCTTATCAGACGGACAGCGGAATGGCAATGATACGTTTTTACCTTTGGATACGGACCCTAGAAAAGGAAAGAAAGAACTACACACAAACAAAATTATATAAAAAACGTATAAGTAAAATGAATTTAATAAAATTATACAATTTTCATATTTCACATCATTACATAGTATAACACAAATTCGTTACCTATTCCCATCTGACCCTATCCCTTCCCTTATATTTTTAAAACTATCCAACAGATTTTGATGTGGTTATTTTTATAGTGATCAAGAGGTATATAAAATAAGATCCAAAGAATACATTTTTTGTCACATACTTTTTACGAGAAATTATTCAAATACATTTTTCGTTTAATATAGATTTATATAGCCCTTTATAGCATGTAATTTCAATAAATATTTCGAAGATATTACAGATTTAAAATAGAAGGACATAGCAGTTACAGCACCTATAAATAGAGCATGGCAGGTCATGCTTTGCCCTACAGCACTTTGAATGTAGCAGCAATCAGAGTGGTTTATCAGAGCTAATTGGCCAGAAAAATAACAATAGTATAAAACAAAGTGGTTTCCCCTGTCAGTATGTATGCTTACGTTGTGAAAACTATATAGTGATCCAAAGGGAATATTTGTATTTAAAATGCATAATACACCTGTGCAAAGCTGGGGTAAGTTACTAGTTAAATATATGACTTTTAATATAAGTATAAAGTCCAGGCGATTAAATTGGAAGAGTTGAGATATTTTGAGCACCATCACAATATCAGCATATCGTGATTTGCCTAACCGCTATATCAGTCATACTTTATAGCAATAATTGCTTTTTTCCAGACCATATGTCTTTAGAAAGTCAAGTTCTAGGGCTGAACATTTTTATGATATACTTTAAAGACATTTAATTTGCCAAATCTTAACTTTCAAAAATTAAAAGATGATATAAAATAACAAAAGAAAAATTAGAGAAAACAAAGAATTTTTTAAAATTAAAACATTTTTATTAACCAATTTCATAATGATTTGTCAAGATAGTAAAATTAATCCTAGTGCATGGTTGGGTTGGGAAAGTTTTTTATGATTGCACCCAGAAAAAATATGAATTTCAAAAAGCTATATTTAGGCAAATACTCTTATCAATATGCCTAATGCTAAATTAGTAATATCATAATATTATGAACTAAATTGTAATATGCTGGTGCATCATAGCTGACTATGAATAATGAGAGAAATTTCAATGAAACATTTAAAATAAAGTGTTTGACAGAAAGCATGTCTAGTAACAAATATGTTAATAAAAATACATTCACATTTAATTAAGTTAAAAAAAAGAGAAAAAATTAAATACAAAACACAAATTTTTGATCTGTATTACTCATTTTAGTAAGTAATCAATAAATGTTGCATAAATCACTACCACAATAGGTATTACGGAACTCCATTAGTAATATATGTTTTAACTGATTATAGGAACTACCAGACAGGTAACTTAGAATAATCACTGTTTGTTATTAGCATTATAGCACTGCAGTTTTTCATGTTAACCATTACTCCAGACAAGATTATGTAATATGATATAAAATATCTAGTTTATAATATAAAATTAACAAAAAAATCATTTAACATTTCACTAATTGTCTGTGTTTGACATCACCAATGTTACAAACGTTTCTTCTTATGATCGTTAAATTTACTTGGACTTGATGGTCTTTTACGATTATTAAATTTATTCATCTTCTTTGCTAAGATTTCGTCTGAAACATCCTTCTGCATATCTTCATCGATTTCATTTTTAACATTTTCAGTTTCCATTAGCCTTTCAATTTCTGGGTTCATACCTTTAAATGATAATCTTCCTTCCATTAGATCTTCACAAAATACAAAGCTAGATTCCGATATGAAATTACCAGAGGCATGTCGCATTTCTTTGGTAATTATACTAGAATATAATTCATTGTGGTCTTGAGTATTTTCCAACTCCTTCTCTATTCTCTCCTTAGTTTTTTTCATGAATTTCATATCCAACACGGATTTTGGTAATTGTAGCTTTTTTAAAGCTGCCATATTTACTGGATTCAAATTAATTTGTATTAAATTATTTATTTACGGTTAAACAAGTTGTTTCCTAGCGTGTAGCTAAAAAGTAAACCTGTGATATTAAACATTCATTTTCTTTAGAAAATAACAAATTATTATTTAATTTCGACTTATCCTAAATTAATTATTTCTTCTGTTTACAATAGGCGGAAACTGACTGCTTTAAAATTGTTCGTGATATTTAAAATATATAGAAGAAAATATAATAAAAAACTCCGGCACACAGCTGCGAAATTAAATATTCTGACAACCAAATAATCATAACCTCTTACCTACCTTTACCTCTCGATTGTCACATAATAATTATCTATCGTCAGACCACATCATACTCCTAGAGGATGAATGCCAGTCAAGATTGCTGCTAGGAAGGAGTAGAATATTTAAAATTTTTAAAAATTATGTTTATCATGATTTCATGAAGTTAAAGTTATATCTGGAAATTTCACTCCTAACAACTCTTGTATATCATACTCTTGTTACCTACTACCTTTATTTTTAAGTTTGAGCTACAGTCCGTTTCAATTTATTAACAGTAATGATAACTTTTATTGAAATTTGTTATTACTTCAAAAAATGTGATAGCAATTATACGTCATTTCAGTTGAATTATCTATTTCGCAATTGCTGTATAACATGAATAGTCTGTATTCAATTAAAATATTTACCAGCACATCACCACATTTATTTGGTGTTTTTCATGCAGCTAAAAATATTATCGTACTGGATATCGTACAGTATATAAAAAATAAGCAAAAATATATAAGCAGAAGAGTAAAAGGGAACGTCTGATGGTTAGAAAAAGAAATAGGATTGTAGTAGTACTGTACCTTTAGATTCATAATGGAGCCTTAATTTTTGCAATCTTCTCTATTTTCAATTGCAGGACAGTTCCAAGATATATTGGATATGGGCATGGCAGATACAGCTAAAATTTGTTTCATGTGTTTAGGTCATTACCATGGTCATTACTATTATGTTAGGTACATTAATAATTTCTTTAAGTAGATATTCCATGGATATCCCATAATTGATAAAAAAATAAAACACTAAAAACGTAGCTGTCGCAGTTCCCTTGCCTTTCCCTAAATGGGAAGAACTTACAAAAAAAAAACAATGAAATAAAAATGTCATTTTTGCGATACATGTGACATTTGAAATGTCAAAAATTCAACCACATGTTAATATTTACATTTTTCGTTTACGAAAAATAAGTATTAATCTACACTTTGGGAAACTATGTGAAATTTAAAAAAATATATCTCTTAGTAAAAAATATATTTGGTCTCGACTTTGAATAAAATATTTCGGGTACTGGAACCACAGAATATGAAAAATAAATTAAAACTTAAAACGTTTATTGCTTAACCATACACAATGCAAGTGTCTGAGATAGATAATGTTAAAATTTACAATCTTAGTGCAGGCAAATCTTTACCAGATGTAAGTATTTCGTATATCCCAATGTCAAGGTGTAACTCTTTTAATAGTTCCAATTATTATTTACTGGCTGCGCTTGTGATATTGTCCGTATTTGAATTTAACTAAATAAAAATACTTCTTATTACATCAGCTGTCTGCCAATGAAAGTCCCATCAAAATCGGTCCAGCCGTTTCAGAGATCAGCGGGAACAGACAAACTGACCAAAAATATACAAAAATATTATTTCGGTATATATACCGTGTAAACGTACATTTAGTAGAATGCGGTTATTTTAATGCTACTCATAGACACTCCAATTTCACTAATTTGTATAGATGTATAAAAAAGAAAAGTAAATACACCAAGAAGAAAGTACATGAATGTTAATATAAATTATATTTATTATTTATTGCAGTGGTTGACAGAAAGAAAGAAAAGAGCTTTACTAAAGAAAAATGTAGACTTAAGACGAAGAATTGAACTCATACAAGAGTTTGATATGCCTGGAGTCAGTACAAGTATTCGTGTTTCTAAAGATGGCCAATATATTATCGCAACAGGCATTTACAAACCCAGAGTGAAATGTTTTGATGTTAACAATTTATCTCTTAAATTTGAAAGGTGCTTAGATTCTGAAGTTGTTACATTTGAAGTGCTCAGCGAAGATTACAGGAAGGTAAAAATAGTAACAATAACCTCTTCATCTCTATTACAAATATCAACAGTACTTAGGCATAACTCTTATAAAAAACATTGTAATATGTCAATGATCGTCTTGGATGTTCAATTTATGAATTATTTTATATGTCTTTAATTAATATCAATGTTTTTATACTAAGCAAAATCATTAGTTAAACAGCTTACTTAATTTCGTAAAATTTATGTCAAAAATAATCATTTCAGAATTTACCCTGCCAGGTATTTATTAATTACCTTATATATTGTTTAGTCAAAATTTTGAAAATATATAAATTAGGGAGAATTTCTGCACAAGTTCTCTATTTATGTATACTATATATTTTTTTAATTTTATGCACTACAATTTTAATGAAATTTTTTTTTCAGATTGTGTTCTTACAATGTGATCGATACGTGGAATTCCATGTAGGCCATGGGAGACACTATAGGTTGAGGGTGCCTCATTTTGGCAGAGATTTGAAATACCATAAACCATCCTGTGATCTAATTGTTGTCGGAGCTTCTAGTGTTAGTAATATTTAGATATAAATTAATCAATGATATAATCCTACATACTAAAAAAATTAAGATTTAATTTGTTTGCTGAACCTTGAATCTTTACATCAATATAAAATGAAACAAAAATAATTTATTTACAGAATAGTGTGTTACAGTTATAAGAGTTGTTACAAAAATTAATTTATATATCATTATTCATATATAAATATGGTGGTATTCAACCACATCTCATAACATTATCAACATAGTTTCAGACCATGATTTGTTGTATGTTTTTTGGATATGTTATGTATAATGCATAATAGCTGCAGCAACATTTCAAGAATGCAACAGAAAGATGCCTTAAGTTTTTTTTATTTTAGCTATTAGATTTTAAATCGCAATAATATTCTTGTTTTCTGGAGGAGGCCTGTGCCAAACGGCACACTGAATTACGAGACATAATATAAAACAAAGAAAACATCATAACTAATATATTTACTTTGCAGTTCTCTCGTAAATCAGACAATACAAAAAGACTTATTATTATTACTATAATTTTTATAAAAATTAATTTGGACGCTGTTTCCCCCGACAACCGGTTTCTTAGCTCATCATATACAAATTCCTCATAAATTCCTCATAAATTTTGAGGAAGCGATAGCGGAAGAGGATTTTTTAATTTTTATTTATGAGGATGCGGTAACCGTTGAGGAACCCAAAATATTGCGGAACTTCCGCATTATGAGGAAGCGGAAAAGGAATCCTCAGCAACACTATTGTGTATTATCCGAAGGTGGTGTCAAGAGTCTCCGATACCGGCGTGTTTGTGAAGAGGGTAATGAATGTGACTAGGCAAGAATGTTCAAATAGCGGCACTTGACATTTGATACTCTCTGCCTACCCCCCAAGAGACCGGGCGTGAAGATGTGTGTGTGTGTGTGTGTGTATGTGTGTGTGATATTATCCGAAAACATTATACACAGAGTCGCATATTTACACATTTCCTTGTACGTTCATTATTGGAAGCTGGTACCTCGGTAACTCTTTTTTTTAAGCTTTCGTCTACTTGAAAAAATGCCATCTGATGGACGAAACTGAAGTCGTTACTATTTTATACCAAGTGCTACCCACAGAGTTGTATAGATGTCGTGATTCTTGTTTTTTAACCATATCTCTTTTTTGCCCTCCAAAACCCCTACGTACCAAATTTCAGCGAAATCGTTAGAGCCGTTTCCAAGATCGCCGGTATAAATAAATATACTATGTACGAGAATTGCTCGTTTAAAGTACCTAGTACCCGGATGACCGAGCTTCGCTCGGCGTTTTTTAGTACATCAGTTTTTTTTGAATTTTTGGAGATTTTTTCACAAAAAAAGGAACTTCTTCTTAAAAAAAAAAGAAAAAAGTAACAATCGGACTGAGATTTGAACCGGGGTTTCCGAGTTCTCGGGCCCCGTTTTACCAACTGAGTTATCCTAATTTCGAAATCATTAGCGAAATTTAGCTTTGTATTATAAAGACATAGGTTTTTATTTAATGAAAACACGATTAATAAACGAAACTTGAAAATAAAACCTAGCTAGATCGATTTATCTCCCCCAAAACCCCCTATTTTCAAAATTTCAAGAAAATCGTTCGAGCCGTTTTCGAAATCGCTCGTTTAAAGGTATTAGATTAGATATTACTTACATAATAAAACAATACCTACATACACGTGGATATTATATAACAATATTATCAAATCTCTCAAGTGAATATTCTTAAATATTACAGTATGATTGATTATCCCGATAAGTTAATTAAATACAATAAACCTTAATACTTGATCAACTTTTATTATACAGTTTCTTATCAGTTTCTATGATATCAAGGCATTGTGTGTCGCCAGTTTATTCTCTCGTTAGGTATGAACGTTATATTTATCTGAGACATGACGTTTTCTTGAAAAAATCTCATAATATAAAAAATCCGTCAAGTTCGAGTCGGACTTGCGCATGAAGGGTTCCATGCCATTATCTATAATATCTATAATAATATAATTAATATAATATCATCACACTCATATCCCAGAAAAAATAGGCACAGGTACATATGTACCCACGATTAGCCGACGATATTAAGTCCCTTGAAGTGACAAGTAGCAAGTCCGTCATCATATCTAATCTCATCATGTACTTAACATAGAAAACTCATTGGTACATGGCGGAGTTCGTACCTGAATTATTAATTATGGTCAATTAATTAATTATTATACAAATGAATCATATTAATAAAACAAATAACCTTTTTAACAATATCTGCTAACGGTTTGCTATTCCGGGCGTTTTTCCAGTAAGCACAATGCTTAATAGTTTTAGCAAACTTTTGCAGAAATAACTAAATAATAAAATCTTATAAGGACGGGTATAAAGATAAATACTATTTATAAGTCAGCTATCAATTAGTCATTAGACTTCAAAGTTTCTTTTCCATCCAAAGAAGTTATGTATTTATTTTGAAGATTAAAAACTCACAAAAAAATATTAGTCCACGTTCGAACTCAGCCATGTACCAGTTAATTTTTAATTGAAATACATTTTCTGAGTGCTCCTATGTGAAGAAACCCGGATTTATGTCCGATATGGTGACGGTCTTCCCACCTATCAAATTATGGAGCCTGATATCGTCGGCTAATAGTGGGTGCATATGTACTTCTGTCTTTCGAGGATATAGGCGTAGCATATATTTTTTTCATAAAATAAACGTACCAATCCACACACGTTAGACAAATTACACTGTTAACAAATCATAAAAACAATATATTCACGTACATGATTATACTAATGTTACGAACCGGTGTGAAGATAGCCTGCATTTAATTATGTGTGAACCATCCAGCCTGCAGTTTCATAATTAATTACCTGCTATGTCCGCGTGCATATTACCTTGTAATGTCTATTAGGATGTTACGAGATTGTTTTGTCAAACTGTAGGGAGCCCAGTAAGCTAAATGTGTAGTCACTAGAGCATCATGGAGACTTTGGTTTTGATCCTTTAAGTAACGGTAAAAATAAAAAACGAAAGTGTTGGATTCGTGCATGCAGTGTTCCGTGACGTTATTTAAAAAACGTAAAAAAAATCACGTCTGTTGTATGAAAGTACCATTTATATGTATATTTAGATTATTCTATTTTTAGTATTTGTCATTATAGTGGCGACAAAAATACATTACATGTGAAAATTTCAACTGTCTAGCTATCATGCTTCATATACAGGCTGGTGACAGACAGACGACGGCCAGCAGAGTCATAGTAATACGAGCGCTTTAGATATTGATGGTATACACTGTACATGCCTGATGGGTCCCTGATGACGGAAAAATGGCTATCAGACAGTTTGCCATAACGGTTGATAAATTTCTATCATGTAATTTTCTGATCCTCCTATTCCTTTTCATCTCGGTCAAATTTTCATATATATGAACTTGTTGGCATGTCATTAACCCACCGTATCTTAATCTGACGTCTACGAATAAATTTTTAAGCTAAAAAATTATACGAACTTCTTCACTTGTGCCTGTAGAGATACTTTATATGTAATGGAGTCTTTCTATGTAATGTATCTACCATTTCATAATATGACGGGCCAAAGTTACTCTCAAAATCCTCTCTTGGGCTCCCCTTCTATAGTTATAATTTGAATACCTTTGTGTCAATTTATATCGAACGCATCTAATTTATTGTTCCCTGTTTAGAATAGACCATCTGCCTATCTATCTGGATACTCGAAAAGACGAGGAAAGGTTAAATGGATCGCTGCAAATAAAGCCATTGATGGTATAATGTGGAGCAGCAACTTGCACCGCCATACCTATTCCTCCCACTTTAATAACAGTGTTGTGTTCCAATGGAGTTGTCAGTAGACAACAGGTAGACTTGCACATTAGGTGACAGCAACCAGATATTATATCTATGGTTTTATAAGTGAATGTTGTTTTACGCTGTCTTACTCTCTTTAAAAAAAAACCAAAATATTAATTCATACATTTTAAATACTTTCTTAAATAACTGGCTCGAGGATGTGACGACTCAATCGCGCGTTTATGTTATATAATTTAAATTGCTCCATTATTATTGTCACGTGAGCCCTTGACCAACATCAGAACTACGGGAACAATTTTAGGGAGACAAAAAAATCAACAATTAAAAATTTGAACTTTTCAGAAAAAAAACCGAATAGTAAGGAGTATTTATCACTAGTGTTATTAAAATCGATGACAATTGAAAAATAACATCCAAGTGATAATATTTTGCATCCGACATGCAAGCGTATTTGACGAGCGCCTTGCTTTTGTTTATTGGCAACAAATACTACCTTCCAAATTCTGGTCACGTCCCAATCACTTTCTTGGCGCACGCGCGTTCTACTCAACTTTTGTTTTGTTGCATACTACGTATTTGTACAAAACATGTAAAATTTATTGTAACTTCATTGCACGCCCTTTTAGTCTTCCACTTTAAAGACCAGTGTAGCCATTAAAAGAACACGCAAATGGCTTAAATGTGCGTTGACTTTAACATCTTGGATTAATACATCCCTTCCCCTGTATTAAAGGAAATGTCACCAGGTGTTAGAATTCTTGGAATACCCGAGTGATACCGATACCTTGTATAGAATAGAACATATTTTATTTACATAGATCTTACAAGAGATTCTTGTGACGCGTCTATATAATTCTTAAATTTACCACCGAATCGGAACGCGGCCAATCACTGATCCGGCGAAAGAAACTCAGAGGGCTTGTCTATTTCTTACTTCCTAAATACATACATTCTACAACAATAAGAGATTGAAAGAGGAGCAATCTATCCCAAGCATTTTTATCATTTACATATTCTGCAATATTATAATACAATACATTTTTTATATTTAGTCTCCATAGGACTCGCGTAGGTCAGTGAGCTGGTATACGAGGCAACTGAACATTAATTCTCGCCAAATGGGAACGTCCGGAGTTATATTCCTGACCTATACGGGTCGGGGAGCTACGTCCAAATGGGTTAGCTTTAAAATAAATTGTCCTATTTATTATTTATTCGATCTATAAGTAGATTATTCCCCGTTTCTCCGTGTTGATTGGGTCCTCAGTGTAGAATGGACCAACGACGACGATCGAAGAGCTGCCAAGTAGAAAGGCCTACTAGGCAGCTCGTAAAAGGTGGGCATAGGTTATAAAGGTCATTGACAAAAAGACCACCGGTGGTAGAGTGCTGTGCAGCAACTCGCCCGGGTAGGGACCCACCGCCTTACCTATTCCTACCGCCATAACGACACTGTCGTGTTCCCGTCCAGAGGGTAGGGTAGCCGGTAGACTTGCACGCTAGGCCTAACACTCCGGCCACAGGACAGCGACGCACCTATAACAACTATGGTGTCTATAGGCCACGGTTGTCTCTTACCATAAGGAGAGAGCCGTGTGTTTGTTCGTTTCCTTATTTCATAAGAAAAATATTGGACGATAAATAGAAAAGGTCAAGTCCTTGAAACGCTCGCAGAGTTCCGTACCATTATCTGTATGAACGGCAAAAAGTCACGTTTGTCGTATGAAAGTACCTTTATATACTTATTTTATTCTGTTATTAAAATTTGTAACTGAAATAGGTACATCATCTATTAATTTTTAAATCTGGAACGAATGGATCGATTGCGATGCGATCTTTGTTTGATTGAAGTGGTTCTTAGTTGCAATTTATGGAAATCTGCCCAGGCATTTAAGGTCCTAAAACAAACATGAAACCTACCAGTCTTCGGATTCAACGCCCAAAATAAAAATAAAACATAAAAAAGTAATTGAATCTCCAATCTAAATTATTGAATAGTCTGTACGGGTATTGCATTTGAAAAGGACATGCAATTTTACGGACTTTGCATTTATTAGACTCATTGATAGTCACTGCACAGACATCGAGCAGACGACAGACTTGGAAGATCCTAAAAAGAAAGTTACATAGTTTTAAATTTATGAACAGTGCTGGATCTGTAATCTCGAGTGGAAAATACTCTCTATAACTCTAAGTAAACAGTGAAACCCAAACTATTTATTTGTTTCAATAAAACAAATATTATCACGCCGATATCCCGGAGAGGCTAGGCAGAGACACATATACTACAATCAGCTGAAGATGTTAGATCCCATAAAGTGACAGGCGAAAATGGCCAAAATCCAGGTATTCCTCACGATGTTTCCCTTCACCTTAAGATCACTTAGAATGCATACTTAAGTTAGAAAAAGTCATTGGTACATTGTGGACTACCGAAACGAAAATTTAAAGATTAGGCCGCCGCGACTCTTTATTTTTTTATTATAGGTTGACTAATGTAATAATAATACTAATGTAATGTAATGTAATATACACAATAACCTGTATAGCTTTATCCGTGTAAGTGACCCGTCATTAAAGGTTGTTTTTAACTGTAACAAATAG
>DVZL01001195.1:0-18677 GCA_018236625.1 Lasaia peninsularis
AATATGGTCAGTTCATTATTGTCACGCAGTAAAAATATTTTCTTGGTAAAAGAAGTTTGTTTACAAAAATTATGCCTCCTCGTGACGGGAAGTATAGTATATATATTTCATGGTGAACTTAAATTCCTTAAACTTGGATGCACATATCCATATGATTACACAATTTCAGGAGAGTTTTGTAAATTTTGATGAAATTTAAGGTCATACAATATACGAGTATATATTTATGGAAACAGGATCAGATACTGGACACGCTTTTTCAATGATTCACTCGACTTTCCAGTCATTCTGTATATACAATACCAAAATAATAAAATACGAGTATGATTACAGGAATATTATTTACAATTTTTCGTCGTAAGTGGTAGCAATATAAATCTGATATATATTCAATGTGACGTACACAATTTTGCGAAAGTGAAAGTGTATATTTAGACTTTTCTTATTAATATTATATAAGATTACGTTTATAAAAGACTAGACATAAAAATACAATATAATTCAGTATAGTTACAAAACGCGGTCAACTTTTCCACTTCATTTAAGTTCCGAGCTTAAATTTTACGTAATGAGGCAAAGTTGGGAAATTCAAAAAGATTTAACAATGCTTGTTGTGAAGGGTCTTTTCTATTCATTTTTGGATTCATTTTAACAAAGATATTTTGTTTCGGAAGTGTTTCAATGAAATCAGTTCAAAAATCTTGTTTAAAAAGTGTCATCTGTTATTAGGTCGATCCTGAGTACAATGTATAGACAAATATAAAAAATATTGCTCGTTTTTAGAAATATCTAGTAATGTGCACACCTAACCTTCAAAAACAATAATAATATTGATACTAATCAATGAAGAGAGTACCAAATGTGAGAAATCTAGGCAAGTGTGTAAGAATCGTGACATTTTGGCACTTTATACTCTCTGTCTACCATGCAAGGTACTTGGAGTGAAGATATATATTGGAGTGTCTGTATGTAATATTAAAATAACCACTTTTTACTTAATGCATGTTCCCTTGCAACCTTGTTGTACATAACAGGTTACATTTACCAAAACATTTTTTTTAGATTTTTGTCAGTCTGTTTATCTGTCTGCTTGTCTGTCTGTTTGTACTCGCTAATCTCTGAAACGGCTGGTCCAATTTTGACGGGTCCTTCACTGGCAGACAGATGATGTAATAAGGAAATGCTTAGAATATTTTTATTTTCATTTTTTTTTGTCGGTAATAAATTTAGCTAAACTCATAAAAAATAGCAAAAATCATAATATTTTCCCGGTTAAAATATTGGGGAAATAATAATACAGAATTTTTTTATTAACCAGGGTTTTAAACACATTCGAGAGATACATTGTGTTACAGTCGCCATTTTTAGAGTACTGTACCCAAACGGTAAAAACGCTACCCTTTTACCAAGACTCCGCCGTCCGTCTGTCTTTCTGTGTGTTTAGTTGTATCTTATGAACCGCGATAGCAAGGCAGTTCCAATTTTCACAGATGATATACTTCTGTTGCCGCTATAACACCAAATACTAAAAAACAGATGAAGAAAATATTTAAGCAAAATTCCTTGAATCACCACAATCAGGATTCAATTTCTTTGTCTCTTTATGTCAAATACTGCTTGAACTTTTCATTGTGAAAAATTGTGATAATTCATCCAAACACCTCATCATCATTAGCCTATTTTAGTCTACTGCTGGACGTAGGCCTCCCCCAAAATACCAAAAGACCCGACCACCCGCTTTCGCTATCCAGTCACTACAAGCTACCATCTTTAAGTCGTCAGTCCACGGCGCTCAACGCTACGCTTACCGAGACGTGGTCTCCATTCGACTCGTCTATTCCACCTACCATCGGTTCTACGACAAGTGTGATCAGTCCACTGCCACTTCAATTCGCTACATCTTTGGACTTTGTTACTTTGGTCTTCTGCATGAGAATTTCTTTCCGGACTTCATCCCGAATCATGGTATGCTAAAATAATACATATACAATGTTTATTATTAGTTATTAACACTGTATGCTTCAAAACATATTCTTCCCCCTGACATCGAAGCTTTGAAATTCTTCCTAAGCAGACGTAAATGTCCTTATATTCCTTACATATGTTGACGGCTCCTTGACGAATTGTCATTACTCCGTTATATATTCCTTTTGTGCCTAAATTAATTACTCCTTGTATTGACAGTCAACCTTACATTAATTACGAAGATAATTACGTAAATAATTGAATTGCTAATATTAGATGGTGGAGACACCGTATTGTTTGTAGTAGCTATAGGTATACCTTACTAAAAGTATAAACGCGTGATTTGTATGCTTGTATATAATATGTACCGAAAAAACTACCGGATGAATTTGAATGAAACCTTACAGAAAGATAGAATAATATATAGGCTATTTTTTACCGACTACATTAAAAAAGGTATTAGATTATGAGTTCTTATATCTTTAATGAGGGCTATCCATCACTTCTTGGACCTACCACAAGATCCATTCAAGAAGATTGGGTCTAAAACGAAGAAAATTGATGTAGTGTAAGACCCAAGGAGGACATTTCATTGGTGGTAGAGTGCAGTGTAGCAACTCGCCCGGGTAGGCATCCACCGCCTTACCTATTCCTACCGCCATAATGACATTGACGTGCTCCAGTCCGAAGGGTAGGGTAGCCGGTAGACTTGCACACCAGGCCTAACACCCCGGCCACAGGACGACGCAACTACAACAACTATGGTGTCTATAGGCCACGATTGTCTCTTACCATCAGGAAATCCGTGTGCTTGTTCGCTTCCTTAATCCATAAAAAAGGCACACTGAAACTCGAATTTCAACACATAAAAGAGTTATAGTTAAAATGAAATGAAATTAAGTTAATTTATTGGGCGAATATGTGTGTTAAAAGTTGTTACAAAACAAAAAAAATTTAATTATACCAACATATTCTACCACAATGTGGTGTACAAATATTTTAAAACATAATTTATTTGTCTATTTAATTATACATACTAATTATATCATTATTTATAAACATTATTTTACACTCAGCTTATTTTAACCCTGTCAACCATAAACTACCATTGTTTCTAAACCTAGCCACTCGGGTGAAGAAACGACATAACTCCCCGGCAACCAGTTTTATTTATCAAAACCATTTTCATTTAAAATGCCGTTGCTTTTACCTTGTGTTGTTAAATTCTAATAGTGATAATGGTAGAAGCCAGGAGTGTGCACTCCATAGAGACACATAAGCATTGTTTTGAGACGGGATGTGCTCTGATATATCTTATTAATTTCCGACATTTCACTATCAAGATCACAATCTATGAAACACTGAAGATTATAGATGAACGGCCACTTAAATTATATATAAGCGTATCACCCTCGTAGCTCATTAGAGTCATCATTCTGTATCCGCCGCTGGTAGAAGGAAACCTTGATTGGCCTATGAACACGGCAGTTGCGAGCATCAAGGTTAAATCGGTTGTAATATGATGCTACAAAACGAGATCTCTCTTTTCGTATTAGCCTTATGCCGTATTATACCAGTTTTTACGCAAAGCGACTGCTATTTGGCTTCTGCAACTCAGAAGGAAAACTAGGCCCAAACCTAGATTAGGTTGAATCCAATAGAACTGGGTTTCCTACCAATGTTTTCTATCACTGTAAGAGTTTGAAATTGGACTACCCAATTGAAAGTCCAACTCGCGTATCGCTAGATCACCGAAGCTCACAAACCTAAGTTCAAGTTCATTTATTTGCTTTTAGTACCTAGAGTTCACAATACTTACAATCAATTGTATAGTATGTACTTAGCTACTAAGACCATTAATTGGCATGCAAATATACAACATTTCAAAAAAATATAATAAATTATATCAAACTTAATTCTACCAACACATCATTTTACAAAAACAAAAACAAATTGCAATACTCAGTGTTAGTGTGAACTGCAAGGTAAAATTGCAGTTGGACTATATTCTTTTAAGGAACCCAAGACTAATAAAATAGAAGTAGATTATAGTGTAGTTGATGATACTAATAAAATCATAATATTTCCAACGAATAATCATTAAATACACGTTACGGCAAATGACATATTATCATTAAATTAATATTATATCCACATTAATTACTTTGTAATGAATATCGCGGGTAACATCAGATTTGTTTTAACAATTAATTATCATTTAATGACTTATATTTGAGTTTGAGTTTACTAAAATAGTAATATTCGAATGTAGCTGTGCTTTATAGGACAAAATTTATTGCAAAAAAATATTTATATAACGAAATATTGAAGTCTCTGTTTGCAATATTAGAATTAACGCTTTTGTATATATTACGGCACATATTTATTTATTTATTTTGTATCACCAACATAAGAAACAGCGATTCACATTAATGGTAGTTACATTATAAGATCTTAACCTTTAGCTACTGCGGTGGATTTATTTTCACGTAAACACTGACGTGGGGGCCTCCGTGGCCCGTGTATAATTTTTTTCATATTTCAAAACATTGGGAGATTTATACGATTTACTGTTTAGTAATTAGCTTTTGTGGACAGATTTAAATAAAATAAAAATATAAAAATTATATTTTTTTATTTTTAGTTATTTTTTCTTAGAGTATTTAACACTTAGCATTTATGTGCAAAATCACTTGAGATCACAAATTAAAAACTTTTCACTAAAATATCTGAAAAACTCGGCAAAACTACTTAAGATATCAATTTTTTACTTACTACTTACTTTTACTTAAGATATCAACAGTCTTTCTAGCAAATGGCACATTAATAATTATAATTTTACAATAGGATGAAAAAAAAAATTCAGACACCAAAATTACACACAGTCTGGACACACTTGCTTTGCACATTGAAGGCATACATGTTTCTTGCATGCATAACAAGTGTGTGTAGACTTCCGTTTCATCGTTCCGTTCCGTTGCAGTGTTCCGTTCCGTTACTAAATTGTTTATGACTTTGATCTCGGAACCGCTAAAATCTTCATTGTCTAGCCTCAACGTCATAGCTGTCTCAAAATCTTTAGACCTCGGCACTACGGCTCTTTATATATTCTATATTTCGTTACATGCTGGTTTTCACTGCTACCGATATACCGTTTCCCCCCAGACGACGTACTGGGCTCCATAATGTAAACATTTTAAAACTACTCCAAAAAAAGTCTATAACTAAATTGAAACTATTTACAAAAAAGTTACGTAAACACTGAGGTGGGGTTTAAGAGGCCCACGACAAATTTCAAAATCAATAAACTTACCGAATTTGCGCACGAAAAAAAGTGCGATGCTACTGATACCTAGGCGTAACTAATATCGAAACTACTAGTTGTTACAGGTGTGTCGCGCGCAGGGGAAGAGAGTAATTCAACTATTTTACTTTCGCAGGGCTGGAGAGGCCCCCACCTCAGTAGTTAGAGGAGGCAATCACATCTTGCATAGAAATAGAGAGAAAGTTAAAAAAAACAAAAAGATATGATTAATTGGTAACAAAAAAAAAATTACAAAATATCATTAATTGAAGGAACGTCAATTTTTCGTAATTTATTGGAAAAGACTTAGAAGCTATCGTGGTTCGTATACTAATATAATATTTTTTACAAATGTTGTCTGTCATTCTGTTTGATGCGACTAATTACGAATGTTATAAATTTGAAATTCGTACATTTATAATTTATTCATATTGCAACTTTACATATTATGAAATTGGAAATTCATATAATAAATGTAAAACAATAAAAACTAGGCCTTTTTTATTTTAGCTAAAAAAATATGTCTAGTTTTTTAAGTTTAAAACTTAGCAACAGCGAGCAGGCACACCGGTCTCCTGATGGTGACCCTCCGAAACGTAATACGACAATGTCATTATGGCGGCAGGAATAGGTCAGACGGTGGATTCCTGCGCGGGCCAGTTGTGCGCACAGCACTCTACCACCAGTGTTCAAGTTGGTAGTGACCCAGTTAACCTATGCTCGCCTCTTACAAGCTGCCTCGTAGGAAGGCATTTGGTCTAAATATATAAAAGAATAACTTAGTACTCAAACTAGATTTTAGTTTCTGATATGAAATTATTATTATGGAATATAATTTAAATAGATTATCCTGCCTCGTTAAGCAGAAATTCGCTATAATTCTATCAATAGATATTAACTGGAATAGCTATTATGTGAGATTAGCCACCCACCACTTCGATTAAATCATAGAAATTTTAAAAAGGTACGGGTAAAATAATTATTGTTACTTCCATATCTCCAATGGGATAAGCAGATATATACTCATGCACCCACGATTAGCCGACTGGTCCCATGATGTAACAGATGGCAAGTCCATCGCTACATTAGGTACAAATCCAATATCCAAATGAAAAAACTCAAAGAACAATTTACTCTGGAATCAAACCCTGAACCTCATGCGTAAAAGTCACGTATACGATTTCCTCCCATCCAGTTAGGAGATCCATGTGCTTGTTCCCTGTCTTGTTCATAACAAAATCTAAGTAGTTGCGACTTTTAAAACTTGCCAAGACGACCGTCAATGCATATCGCTAAAATCCTAAAATAATATACTTAAGGCCACTGTGAATACGGAAGACCCGCTGGCCAAAATTCGACACGATCGGCTTAGTAGTTTGGACATGAATCGCGGCCGCAGTAAAAACAGACAAACAGACAAAATCTAGAAAGCTAAAAACCAATCCTGCAGCCCGTTAGTCACCAAGACCGATTTTTTAAAATATATTCAATGTACATAATACGTTAACAATTATATTATACATATTTTGTATAGATATAATATAATATGAAATTGAATTTATTAATATACATATTTATTTGATCGCCTTATTGATTGACGGGTTACGTCTGACGAAATTTTCGAGATTTATTTTCAAATGTGGCAAATATTTGTATAGTAAATATAAAAAATATTTGCCACATTCATGAAATATTTTTTTAAGTATTTTTTGTTTTATTATCGTTCACTAGCTATATATGCTATAGTAGCTATATTTAAGTAGATATACAATTTTTATTTAAAACTTATAAATATTTAATCAAAAATCCTAATTATTATATAACCAAATATCTTCATTCGAAGCTAATGCAACATTTCAGTTATGCACCGGTTGTGCAGCAAGTGATTAGAACTATCGAGTAAGGAATTTTAACCGAATATCACCATCTATTTGATTGACCAAGGCTCCGGGCACGAACTTCAAGTTTGGAGACATATCTTCTGCAAGTTCTATCGTGTAACGTTTGAAAATATTTAGGGTAGCAGCGATCATTATCATTTTTGCTAATCTTCGACCTGCAAGCAAAAGTTAAAAAGTGTGTACGTTAAAAAAGTATATAAAAAGTAACCTAACCTAATAAAATCAGAGCCAAGGCAAGAAAATGTTCATAGCAATAACACTGTGACTTTTAATAACTGTAAAAAGGACTGACTGACTGTAAAAATGATTACATAACTTAACTGTATATATGTATATATTATATGATTGGAAAGATTAAAGGTAGGAATGAAAAATATTTTTTTTATTTGTGAATAGGCAGGCATTTGACCACCTTCTCACCTGATGTTAGGTGACGATGTAGCCGAAGATGGAACATGCCTACCTAGAAACAGCCTATTCACTCTGGCCTTAAAGATAGCCAGGTTATATTCATCCGGGAACACACACGCAGGAAGCGAATTCCACTCCTTAGCCGTTCGCAATAAGAAAGACGAACCAAATCTTTTCGTGCGGATAGGTGGGATATACACGACATAAGGGTGGAGCAACCGCCCACGTCTTGTGTCTCGGTGGTGGAAAGGGGCTGGTTGAAGTAGGTCATGAAGTTCTGTCGCACACTCACCGAAATGTATCCTGTAGAAGACCGACAAACGAGCTACCCTACGTCTATGTTCAAGGCTCTGAAGTTTTTTCTTAGTCAGAGCAGGGTCACCAATGAGTCTTTTAGCTCGTATTTCCACAGAGTCCAAGGCAGCGAGCTGATATTTGGCCGATCCATCCCAGAGTTGACAGCAGTACTCCATACTCGTTTTCTATTCAGGCTTCCCGTCTATGGAATGACCTTCTCACTTCAAGCAATTGCATTTAAAGTTCTCTTTTGAAAGACGTGTCAGGCAACTACTTCTTAACTTAACTTTGCAAACTAAGCACTCACTTTTATTTTAACTTATAAATATAATTAAATATACTATTTTTAGTTTTTTTTTTTTAAGTTCTTGCATTTTTTCCCGTTTCTTATTTTGTTTCTAATTTTATTGTTTGTTTTAATGTATCTGCCATTATTGTTTCTTTTTTTCTGTTGGTCCAAAGTTGGCTCGTAGAGAATGCTATACGCATTATGCTCGCCTTTTGTATAACATGTTTGTATAATATGATGTACAAAAAATATTAAATTAATAAATAATTGTAAAAACGTTATATGCTTCAAGGGGTTAAACATACCTTGAAGTTTTACCATGGAAGCTAAAGATACTATATGGATTTTACATTCTTAATAAAAAAAACATTTTTTCCATTGACCAGATTTCCAATTCACTCTAGACAGGCCAATATCTTTTTCCGGCATTTTTATTTATTTGTGTTTTAAACAGGTAAACAAATGACAGTACAAAAGGCGAGTTTATCTCTAACAAGAGGTATCTTATGGCTAAGCTAGAATAGTGAAAAACAGGAGTAAATAAAAAAATAAAAATGAAAAAAACACTTCTTTAATTAGTAGTAGTTTTTTTTATTTTAATTTAGAGTTGTATTCGTAGGGTAAATAACATTATTATATTTGCATAGAGCATTTTTATAACATTAAAGCAATTTTAATAAAAAAAGTCAAGTATTTTTTTATATATAACTACCTAGTATAATGATAAGTCCCTGGATGTTTTTCTTGTTTCTGTAGGGCCTCCAGGAACAGTTTTCTCGCAAAAAGAAGGAACTTTTTTGAAACGGGCCCTTTTTTGAACCTGGAATTCTGCGTATTAAGGCGGCCGATTTCCCAACTGAGCTTTACTAAAATGTGGCGAAATTTAGCTTTGTAGTGTAATGATAAAGGTTTTTATTCCATGAAAACACTATTAATAAAAGAAAACTGAAAATAAAACCTAGCTAGATAGATTTATCGCCCCCGAAACCCCCTATAAACACAATTTCAAGAAAATCGTTCGAGCCGTTTTCGAAATCGCTGATATATATATACACAAGAATTGCTCGTTTAAAGGTATTAGATAACAAGTAGAATAAATCAACTGTCTTCCTACGAGTACCAGGCAGCTCGAAAGAGCCGAGCATACTTTAACTACCAAACATGACCACTGGTGGTAGAGTGCAAAGCAGCAACTCGCCCGGGTAGCGATCCACCGCATTGCCTATTCCGGCTGACAAGTTTTTAATACATTTTCACACAAACATAATTGTTTGTTTTAGTTTTATTTATTCGTGTATTATATCCAGTGAAAAAGGTAAAAAAGCTAGGTATTTAAGTGTAAAAGCCAGAGACGAACACTGGCTTTCTTTAAAAAAAACATAGCACGGGCCGGTCAACTATTATTAATAACGGACAGCGCCTATTAATAAATTATGGCATGCCAGTGTTATCAAAACCGGTTGCAGATAAAAACATAACTTGGGTTTTATAGTTTACCGCGATCTGGCCCCGTGCAGTACAGATTGTAAACTTTGTCAAATACGTCGTGGCCTTAAAATGAGTGGGAATTTGTTTATCTGTGTTTTGTTTTTAACAAGTGCTTTTCAACATATAAGAGCAGGTAAATGTTATATTTTTTTGTATATCTTTAAAAATATTTATACCGTACGTGTGTATCACCGAACTCCTCCTAAACGTCTTGATCGATTCTTGTCAAATTTTGTGAGTATGTCTTGTAGGTCAGAGAATAGAAAATAAAGTATTTTACATACCCTTAAAACCTAAATTGATGCAAATCAATATTTATTTTTTTTGTTTTCTTTTTAAATTATTTTAATATTTTAAATAAGATTTGGCAAATGCATACAACATTCAAATATTTTTATTTTTCTAGCGCCGACTCCTTTTTTTAATATGATATAAGAACTTTAATTAATATTTTTTTTATTAAGAGGATTAAAATGTATCTTTAAAACAAATTAGACCTTAAAGAAAAACAGTTTTAATGATAACATTGATACCCAAAAGTAATTAAGTATAATTGTACTTTTTTAGAAGAGGAAACAAAATATGATGTAGAAAACCATGAAAACCTGCAACTTTTGCCAAAACCGTGTGGAATTTCTGACAGCAACTACCAAGGAACTTCTGGAAGAAATGCACATATCAGCGAGTTTCCCTGGATGGCTCTTGTATACCGTAGCACAGGTAATTCAAAATAACGACTTATATACCTAAACTACATGCATACCTTCACGCCAGACCCCTTACAGGGTATAAAGAGAATATCGAAAGTGTCAGGAAAAAGTAATTTATTATATTAATTTAGTCTGTTTTCATTACAAAATAGATTTAAAAGTATCTTTACGCCTATTATCCCCGACTCGTAAGTCCAGCAGATATACTAAAACACCCACGATTAGCCAAGGTATAGATTAGAATGAGAATTAATTGAATTAAGTAATAGATTTGAATAAGAACATATAAATATTTCAGATTCAAATGAGAATTTTAAATAATTTCTTATATATAAAAATAAATATATAAAAATTTGTAAAAATTACACATAAAAATCGCGTTTCATATATTTTAGTAGCATATAACATGTATATAGCTTGCGCGGTTCATTTTAGGCATCATCATTTGTTTACATTAATAAAACTAAATTATAAATATTCAATTTGAGCCGCGAACAAGTACCGCGATCTAAATATACATGGCGACATCTATTGATTGTCGGGAAAAAATATAGAAAAAATCACTATTGTTGTACGGGAGGGAGGCTCTTTAAATATTTACCATATTCTGCTTTTTAAAATAATCGTTACTATAGTGGCAATAAAAATACATCATCTGTGGTAATTTCAACTGTCTAGTTGATCGCGTTTGTTGTGTGGCTTGGTTGCACCCTTAATATATACACACACAGACAGAAGGACAGCGAAATCTTAATAATATGTTCTTCTCTTTCTTGAAGTTCTTGCATAAATAGGTAAGTTTACCGGTTACCCTCCAACTGTGAACATACAACAATGTTACCTCGACATACATATCTTTAAATAAAAAAAGTCCTGTACTGTTTCACTTATAATTGAAATAATATTTTTCAAACAGCCTTCTGATTTCGCTTTTTACAGCACCCTGTGATAAAACTAGTGCAATCTAGGAATCAAAGCACCACGCTACCTATTCTTGTCGCCATAATGACATTGTCGTGTTCAGATCCGGGGGGTAGGGTAGCCGATAGACTTCCACATAAAATCTAACAGACAGTAAGGCACCTACATCTATGATGTCTATTGGCCACGGTTGTATCTTACCATCAGTGCTGGTTCACTGTCTTCTCCCATAAAAAATAGCAAGGTTCGAATCTGGACTACAGGATTGGAAGTCTTAGCGCTAACCACAATACCATTTTTAATGTTAATTTTTGATCAACAGATAAGGATCCTATATTTCTCTGTTCGGGAGTGATTATTAACTCTAAATATATATTGACATCAGCACAGTGTGTTCAGAATAACAATGTGACTGGAGTGCGGCTTGGAGATCACAATGTTAAAACTCTGTTGGATATCGAAACTATTGGCAAGGAGGAAATACGCGAATTTCGTATTCAGGTAAAATTGTAGTTCATGGGCAACCGAGCTTGGCTCGGTAGTTCTTTTTTATCAGCTTTCGCCTACTTAAAAAAATGCCATCTAACGATAATTCGGTAAATTGGAGTCCGTACTATTTTGCACTAAGTGCTACAGATAGAGATGAATAATAGATGTCGTGATTTTGGAAATTTTATAAGACCTAGACCTATCTAGATCAACTAATTTCAGCTTACCAAATTTCAGCGAAATCGTTAGAGGCGTTTCTTAGATTGTCGGTATAAATAAATAAATATACAAGAAGGGCTCTTTTAAAATGTATAACCTAAGATTTTTTTGTTTATTACTTTGTACGCACGATACGCAGTTTACTTTCTATGCACGTTTCGCTTCGCAATCGAAGCATCATTAGAGGAATAAAACCGTACCCCACAATTGTAGTTTTAGTATAATACTCTAGCTAAGTTTTAATTAGTTGTAAAATATAAAAAAGATATATAAAAAAAAGGTCTCAAGATACTAACATGACGCTATATCTAAACCTATTACCATCCAAGTGCATGGTTAGCTACGCCCTCTATTGTCAACTATGTATTTTGTAAAACAGGTTTATGTAGCTTGAATCAATTTATATAAATACAGATCAAAGTGATACAGAATCCCCCAAGTGTGACACGAAACTTTGGAACCGACGATGCGGTTAGGCGTGTACGTTAGCCACTCGACCAACGCGGCCTTGGAAGATAGACATAATATATTATTAGACTGGATTTTTTTGTAGATCTATTTGAGAGGTACTATACATAACTTAAAAGGTTTTGGCAGTTTTTTTCGAGAAAAGGTCCCGATTGGCTTAATTTTTTTCGACATCTTGAACTAATATCGTTGAAATATCCCCAGTTTGCACAAAACCAAAGCTCATATTATAACTAAAGCCTTTCTCAGGGATAATTCTTCTTGTTTTTTGAAAACTGTATGAAAATTCATCCAGTATTTTTCGAGTTTATCGCGAAAAGACAGACAGATTGACGCGGCGGAAGACTTTGTTATATATGTAGCGATATACCCATGATTGTAACAACCTTATGATGTTTTTGGGAAATATCAAGAAATCCATTAATATTTTGCTCAATTATAATATACTAGCACCCGCCACGGCTTCGCACGGTTATACTATACATGTTATAGAATACATAAAAACCTTCCTATTGAAGCACTCCATCTATTAAAAAAACCGCATCAAAATCCGTTGCTTAGTTTTAAAGATTTAAGCATACTTAGGGACAGACAGAGAAAGTGACTTTGTTTTATAATATGTAGTGGTGTGTGTTTGAGTTTTGGTTTTAAAGCAGTTTAATGTGCTCTTAAATCAGCCAACAAATATGCCACGATGCTCGGTTCTCTATTTTCCTCAGTTTTTTTTCAGTGTCTACCGGCGATCCTACGAATGTCGTCGAGACCAGTAGTTCGTAGGTCGTCCTACGCTACGCTTACCGAGACGCGGTCTTCACTCAAGAACTCGTCTGTTCCATCGGCCATTGGTCCTACGGCATGTTAGACCAGCCCACTACCACTTGCTTGTTGTCCGAGATACGTCCGTTAATTTGGTTCTCTCACACTAATGTGTTCATGCTTCATATCGCCATTAATAAGTTATTCAAAATTCATAATTCTAATGATTTGATTTTCAATGCGCCAATTTAGAAAACCCAAATCTGAACGTTGAAGGGACGGTTTATTTTTAACCTGACCCTAAAACCCTGGGGATGTAATAAGTAATATCTTACGTTGGGCCGTTTCCACAACTATCATGGTGCAATTTAGATCAATATATTATTAAAATAGCAGCGAGAGGTAATCATTGGTCGTGCAGATTGATTCTACGTAACTGGTGTCGACAGTGTCGCAAAAGCCGTTCCCTTGCTGACCGCAATATCTGAACGTTTGTAACCATTCGAATCTCGAATAACATATTACATGGAGTATGAACGATATTAAACATAATCTATCACTAGAACTTGCTAGCCAATGCTATAGCGGATATAAAACAAAATTTTTAAAAGTATCACCAATGAGTTAAAGGCCTCAGAGGCCTAGTGGTACGCGGACTTCCATCTCGGTAGTTTAGTTTCAAACCCCGCCATGTACCAGTGAGTTTTCTAATTTAAGTACCTAGGTATATTTTCTGAGTGTTTTTACGGTAAAGGTAAACATTATGAGGAAACCTGAAATTTATGCCCGATATGGCGACTAATCGTGGGTGCATATTTACCTCTGCCTAAGTGTAGGGGCGTGATGATTTTTTTAACTTGTCAAAACGGGCAAGAATTAATAAAAAATAGAAGATTTTAGAGATATTTATATTTGCCAATATCTTGTTATCTTCAAAGCATATTCAAAGCACAGGTATATCTTTTAAGATCACTTAGGTGTTCGTAAACTCGTTTGTATGTCTATATTATAAAAAAACTGACATAACCGAATCTAACTAAAACAAATAAAACGCAAAAGTTGATTTATTCGTTGGACAAAATAAAAAGCTGATACATTAGTGGTACTAATCAATAGGCGGAAGGGCAAGCAGCCCTCGCAGTGCAAGGGGTTGAAGTGTCGCGTGGTCGGCGGTCTTATCACGGCTCGCATATCAAACATCGGAGACCCTACCTAGGTTATACAAAAACTTTATACAATTATTTTTATCGTTTTTATTATTGTTTTAATTACGAAAAACTAAAAGGTTTTAATACTACAAAAACAAACCACAACGTTTATATGTAACTAGCTGTGCCAAGGCTTCGCCTAAGTGGCGCCTGTAGGGTGTCACTTTTGCATAAAATTAGGTAAAATATAACTTATTTTAAACTTTGCCAATGGTCTCTTTTAGGGAATATAAAATACCACATTGCTTACAGTTTCAGTTTATAATATATCAAAAA
This sequence comes from Lasaia peninsularis, assembly GCA_018236625.1. NCBI lineage: Eukaryota > Metazoa > Arthropoda > Insecta > Lepidoptera > Riodinidae > Lasaia > Lasaia peninsularis. Next base: position 14,703 of record DVZL01001195.1, read on the forward strand.
CAAATAACCAAAACTAGGTGATTGTGGTAGGGGGGCCGATATCTATTATTAAGAATATAGATATGCACTTTTACCATTTTCTTATAACACAATAATAATGACATTTTTCCACAAACTAAACGATCAGATTTAACCTCAAAATTGCTTGAATTTTGGAATCAGTCATCGATATAAATTCACGCAGAGCAAGCTAATTGACTCAAAATAGATAGGTTTCCTATAACATTCTTAAGTATTAAACTTGTGTTCAAATATAATAATGGTAACGTTTTGATGGTTGAAATATCGTAATAATAATTAATAATTAAAAATTATTAATTATATGATAATATATTTAAAATATTATGTTTATATACCTATTGTGTTTTGCAACACTTCATGTTCTGCAAATAAATTAATGATTTTCATTTCATTTCAATGATTTGTGACGCTTAAGTCTACGCGACTTAATTATTATTACGACACCTGCTAAGATAGTAGTCATTATAGATCTGATAGCGAGTAAGGATCAATTAATAAAAATATCACTCGATCTTGGAGTGAGGAATTGGTCAAGGTTATTAGAAGCCGTTTCAGTTAACAAAGAATTCCAGGTGTTTGAAGAGCAAACAATTATTATACTAGATAAAGTATTCATAAGTAGGGACTATAAAAAATAAATTAATAGATATATCACTTAATATTTGAAAGATGAACTTAGCAAGCCTTTGGAAGAAGTTTCGTTGTTTAGTTTGAAACAGCGAAGCACTGAGAAAGGACAGCAGATGTTAATGCACTTATAATATTTTATTGTTAATAATGTATAAGGTGTTTATTACTACAATAGCTAATATACTCGTACTTAAATACGTACAATTGAAAATATTTTTTGTAAGTATTACTTAAAGTCACAACATTGAACTGGCAAAGGAAGCTTTTAAGTCAAGAGAAGTGTACTAGTAGGAGAGCTATTTATTATAAAAATAAAATACTATTTATTGTACTGTGAGCTTTAAAATAAGATGCTAGTAGAGAAAACACTTAAAATTTAAGCGATGAACTTTTGAAGGTTTTTGGAAATCGTTTAGTTGAAAATGTTAAGTTCCAGCTGTTCAAAGAAGGTAAACATTTTAAGTTATTGCTAATAAAAGTGTGTAATAGCAGTTTTGGCTAAATAAAACACTTGTTATTGCAACACGGAATAATAAAAGTCAATTGACAGACATATCACTTAATCTTTGAGCGATGAACTCATGAAGGTTATTGGAAGCTTGTAGTTCGAAGTAGCAATGAAATCCAGATGTTTAAAGGAAGACCACATAATATGTTACTATTAATACATTAAAGGTAATTATTATCGCGCTAGTGTTATAATAAATGAGATACTTGTACTACAATACTTACTATTAAAAAATCACTTAATAAAAGCATAAATTTATCAAACTGGTAAAGGTTTTGTCAGCCTTTTAATAGAAAAAAGATTATAAATAATTGAGGAATTAACTTAGGATACATTTACGTGTTATAGCTTCATTTGTATACATTTAAAAATAGTCGTAGTGCAAATACAGGATTAAAAATTACTTTGATAGTATTAGTTATTCAATAATAATTTCGAGCAACGAACTGACTAAAGTTATTGAACGCAGTTTATATGACTTCGTCAGAAGTAATATGCGAAACACCGCCATCTTTCAATCTATCTCCATTTTAATTTCGAAAATGGAAATCTTAATCTTATACACACTCCTTCAAAACACAAACTTGTACGATTCTACAATATTTTTTTTATATCTACATTCATTTAGACAAACAGATTCACTTTTTACAGCATCATCAAGGCTTGTAAAGTATAATTATGTACAACGAATTCCATCAAGTGCCGACGATGGAAAGTATAAATTCTAATCTCAAACTTCATTTCAATCAACTGGGTATCTTGAATGTTAAATTAGATTGATCTAATGCCTTGCTGTTATAGCCTTGCTATACGTAATTGTATAAAGAAAAAAAGGTTCCTGAAACGTTTAGCGTAATAACCATACTACACATAAGACTAAATTTATAGTCCAACATATTATCTCAACGTGCAGAGGGCTGTTTGACGATATTTTAGCAGTGGGCGCCAATGTGTTAACAGCACCTACTGGGTTATTGTCAGTCGAATATCTTGGCCTATACGCACTGCGTGAATCAAGAAACTTTTCTGTCCGAAAAGCGTGTAAGTATGAAGCTTGTTCAATAACCTAAAAAGTACTATAATCTATAGTATCATAAACTTTCTAATATCCTGCACGAATAGACTTTCAGGTTGAACTAGACGCATTACCAAAACATTATTCTCGGGGCGCGGAAGTGGAGCACGAAATGGCAACATAGACAAATATGAGTGTACATGTTATAAATTGTATCTCATTTGAAACGACAATAGGCTAACGGTGCCGTAGTAAAGTGAGACGGCGCCGACACGAATATTGCATTAGCGACCTCGTGATCTACGGAGATTTATATCTGACAGCAAATCAAAGAAACACTAAACGTTTGCCTATATATCGATTAAACCGATTATGATCGCCGCGTCGGTTAAGGAGTTGACGTTACCGTCATAACTCTAGCAACCATCTGTACCACAACACAGAAATTAATGCTGAGTCCTGACACGTGCAGGCATTGCATTTGTATGACAAACAATAGCGAGCACTATAATATTATAGGAAAAATTTTAAGATTTATAATTGAAGTGATCATTATATTACAGACCGTTTGTTTTGTATTTGCAAGCAATATACAGGGTCGATTATTAATAATGAAAATATACTCAAACGCGTAAGAAAGGAAAGGAAAATCTTATGGTACGTTACCATGCTATTGCAGCGAGGAGTGAGGGATAAGTGATAACTGAAGTGAGATTTATTATAATTTACTCGTACAAGAAAACTGAATAAAACCTAAAGTAAAAAAAACGTAGACCACTCGCAACAGACGGTGTAATTTAAATCTTGACACTAGAGTGATTAAATAACATGGTAGGACATTTCAAGAGCATTTAACGAGAAGATAATTTACAGCCTCCCAGCGAACTTGTCTTAATTATTATAGTCCTTGACTCAGGTATATTTTTTTTTAGTTGAGACAACACAAATTATTTTCTCCAACAATCATTCAATTTCAAGATGTTACGATAAAACGTTACACGAGTGGGGGTTCGAACAACCTGTTACGTAACATCGTTTTTCTTAATAGTGGCGCAATCTGAATTTTTTAGCGACTTCCCGGTACTTTGTGCAACATAATTGTGACTTTTATTGGGAAAAATGCTCATTTGAGTTGAGATTTGGTAAAGTTTTGGGAGGTTGGAGGGGTACATAACAAAATGAGAGGGAGGAGGAATGAGACATCCTTACGTCTCTGAGTTAGTAAGCTGAAAACCTCCAAAATCAAAACACAACTATGGCAACCACAGACTATGGCGGCAACTGGCATACAAAACCAGAAAAATGTCGTCAAATCTACCACTTATTCACGCTCCCATTTAGTTATCCCTATTTATGGTCCCACTACCCATTAGGCCAAGGTAAAATTACCACCACGAAGTTCAAGATCGCGTAATTCGGTTTATTAATAGATCTATATTAACTACACTAACAGTGGTGGCTCGAGGCTGTCGTAACAATTTGAGAGGAGTCTCGATACACGATCACTCCGAAGACTTTCATTACCAAGTATTGTTCCCGACATTTGGTACGGGTCGTTGACTCGCGCAATCAACTGTTTAGACGTTAGTTTCGTCTGTCACGAGTGCCTCTTGATGGAGTATTTTATTGTCTTTAATTTAAACACTCATTGATTATAATCGAGATCAGATAAAAATATCCGAGTAGCGGTTTTTTAAAGTTGTAACTTAAATAACTGAGCCTCTTGAAGAGAATGAGTTTCTCTAACTTAAGTACATTTTCGTAGTGCTCTCATCGTAAGGAAAACATCGTGAGGAAACCC
>DVZL01001196.1:0-18674 GCA_018236625.1 Lasaia peninsularis
ATGCCGTTTTAATAGATAATGGTAGAGGTGGTAATAAAGGCTATATGCCAATAATGAAGTATACTGTTGTGTTATTTTTTAATAACTGTTGTCATAAACTGTTATTATATTATTATCTCTTAGTGTTAATTGCGCTTTCGAATAACGCACCTAGCCCTATTCTTACTACCTTTCTTACAAACAAGGTATAAAATCGTAGTCAGAGAAGTGAGAAGCTTTCTTTTTTTACTACCTCTCTATTTACTACCTCTCTAACCCTTATTCGCAATAACAACAATAGCAGGATAAGTAAGATTTCAATAATTTCCTTATCGCTTGTGCAAGAATAATACGTTATATTATCTGTTGTTGTAATAATTACCACCTCTAGATAATGCCTCGGAACCCTTTATGCATAGGGTTGGACTCGTAAGTGACCGATTTTTTTGTATTTGTTAATATCTTAAAAAATACTGAACCGATCGCCATATTTATATGAGATAAACTTTGAAGTACCTATAATACTAAATAAGATTCATGAAAATCTATCAAAAATTTACAGAGTAATCAATTAACCAACATACAAACCAATTGAGAATCTCCTTCATTTGAAGTAGGTTAAGAATACTATTACTTTATCGTAAAACCTTATAAATAGGACAAGGGTCAAATAAACCTGAGGGACGTCTTGTAAATGACATTATAAAGTGATGTAGTGCATATAATTTAATCCCTAACTGTTAAGTAGTGGAACCATACATACCGTTTTGTTTGGGACAGTCCAAATTTTACGTTGGAGAGAGATTGTAGACATCTCATATCTTTGTCTTGTTGCCGGTGTGTTAGGCCTGATGTACCAGTCTACCGGATACTCTACATCTAAATAAAACACGAGAATGTCATTATGACGGCAGAAATTATTATGAGAGCACTCTGCCATCACAGGTATTGTTGGAAATGACCCAGTTAACCTATGTCTATTTCACACATTGAGACCGGACCCAAAACAACACGTTGGTCTTATAAAGAAGTAACAACTGAAGCTAAAACTGTTCCTTCTACAGAAACACATTATACAATTCATTCAGTTTGATTCCAGCCCCTTGATGGTCCAGCTTTTGATGGTAGGAGACCACTGTCACCTTTAAAACCTGATGTTTTTGTTGTGTCGCGTTGTCTGGATCTTAGGCCTTGTGTGATGCTATCAACTTCACTATATCATGACCACGAATGAAACTGATCACAAAGACGGTCAGCATTATTCCTATGGCAACAGTATTTTTTTGGCAACGAAGTTGTGACTTCAAGGCGTTTATTTTTAGTGTACAAAATTTTGCACTTTTAATTTCCAATTCAAACGTTTTACTTAATAATTTCAATTTTAATGTTTAGTAATAATTCATAATTTCATTTTGAAAGTTTTGTATTCAAATAATTTCAATTTCAAATTGATATTAATTCATAATTACATTTTCAAAGTATCAAGCGTCCCATTTTCGGACGGGATAATGGTCACGTTAGATATGGAGCAGCGAAATTGTGGAAATAAACAGAGACACAGGTGCGAGTGGGAAATTAAATATACTGGCAGGACTGACGTAAATAATTTGATCTTTAATAAGGAAAGCGGTACATTCACACTTTACGATTCAGTATTTTATTTGGAGTAACCTTCGTAAAAGGAAATTATCAGTTGTTTTGTAGGCATCGGGTTTTTCGATAATTTGTACAGGTTTAAGCAATATTTCATTTTGTACCTGAAGTTTTCGCCTTTTCAAAACAATCAATATGAGTTTTGACTGTGCACAATATGTATATTTTTAATTTTCTGTTATGTTATGTAGTAAAATACATTTAAGGTTAAAACGTATTTTATTAACAAATTAACATATACAAATAGTTGAAGAGGAAAAAAAAATTAAAAAACTTACTTTGTTTTCATTTTGATAAGAGCATACTTTTTGTTTTTGTTCATATTTCAAAAATTATTAAACCAATTATCATAAATATTTATGATAATTGGTTACTTTAAAAAATAATTATCATATTTTTTAAAGTAAGAGCTATGAAATAGTTCTAATTTTTTAGGAATTGATGGATGGAGTAATCGCCTAACAAACATACAAAAAAATCCTAAAAAACATACGAATTGAGAAATTTGAGAATACGAAAGAACATTAAAATCGATTAACAATTTGTAAGAAAAAGACGTCTCTCCTGATGGTATAACAAAATCGCCTATAGCAGGACAGACGTTTCTGATGCGTTCCTTATCTCCCTGTGCGGAACACGATAAAGGCAAGCAATAAAGTTATAGAAACAGAAATATGTTTAAAGTGGTACCAATCCGGGCGGGCCTCACCACCTGGTAAATCTATTCTAACATTTATAATAAAAGATATATTGGTAAAGATACACAACACGACGCCTGGAACAGCTGGTGTTACAGCGCAAATCCATTAAAAGCATTTGAGCTAAGAATAGAAAACGATTGTTTAACTATCGAATGGCTTAAAGAATTTTTAAAAGGGGAGTCCCCATATTGAATCAATTAGGGCCGCCTTCAGGGGTTTCCACGTGGTACGCCATTCAATCACTATTAAATTTCGTTCGAAAGGTGAATGACATAAATAAGGGCCGGTTGTTTCAGATACGATTTGTACAAAATAAACTTTTCTAGATTGTAATGCTAGGGGTCATGATTTTTGTGTGTTTGTATGTCTTTATAATATATTTATCACAATCAGTCTTTATTAGTCTACAGTATTTATTTCCCATATTGGTCCAAAATTCCAGTGTAGAACAAACCATCTGCCTTCCTACCAGGTAGCTCGACCACTAGTGGTAGGGTGGTGTGCAGCAACTTTCTCGGGTAGGAATACACTACCTTACCTACTCGTATCATCTTAATGATATTGTTATGTTTCGGTCCGGAGGATAGACTTGTAAATCAGACCTAACAGTCCTACCACTGGACAGCGAAGCATCTACAATACCAACTCCATAATTTTTTCTTTAATAGGTATAGAATGTATCTCCATGTCACTATCCATTCTTTCTTTTTCTTATAAAATAAATATCAAACTAATATATTATACTTATATTTATATGTGTTTTTAATAATTAAAAAAATATAAAATGTCATATTTGAAATATGTTACGCACGTTGTATTAGTGTATTCTGTTACGTCCCTATTCATGCGACACGCCTGCCTTAACTGGTCAGGTATCTTCTTTTACTTGTTAACTACATCTACTTCCTCGTCAATTCCAAAACCACATTTTTGAATATAAATTATTGCGAATACACCAACAAATACTTTATTATATTCCACATTAATCAATTTTTAAATTAAAAGTAATCGTCAATTTGAAATTATCTAACGTTAACTAGAGCGTTTAAGGAACCCGCCCTTAATTTAAAATAACTGAGCGTTTTGTAAACACTGGACGGGTGATGTATGGGCTTTCACGGTTCAGTACTCACTTGATTGCTGCGGTATAACCGAATAGGCCGGTTACACTATCACTGAACTATTTTACAAAAATGCCCAAACTAGCAATCGATTGTGGCTTTGTTCCTTAGAAGTTACCTTAGTATCGGATTTAAATAATACCGCCTCCGGGACATCACGGGCCCTATTATCGTCGGCTAATCATGGATGCATAAGTATGTTCTCTGCCTTATATTGGGAGGTATGGTAAGATATTTATTTGTTTCTTAAAATACGTCGTACTATTTAAATCTAACTTCGTCTGGGGGCTCTCGCACTTATACAAGATATGTAGCCATCCCGCGGGAATATCCTGTGTATGTCCATTTTAAGCTGCCATCGTTTTCCATTTAAAACAAAACTTTAGATAAAAAATAATCTTAATTTTCCCATTATTTATCCGGAGAAAGACTTTAACTATTTTATTGATCCATTATTTTAGATTATAATATTTTAATGTATTTATGGATGGACAATTTAAGAGTTTTATAAATTTAAAATGAGTAAAAAAAACAAAAGACTATTTAAACTTCGCGCAGTTCGCAATTCATACCAACCGTAGAATTTTTGGCGAGATAGTAAAGATTTTCTTATCGTATTCAGTAACTTTTGTTGATTTTAATTTTAAAAAATCTTAAGAATAAAAAAAATCTTAAAAATTAAAAAAAATCTTATTAATTAAAAAAAAACTTGTCATACAAGTTTTGAAGTAATAAAAAAATGCAGTAGTATTAAGAGCCCTTTATTTTTTTCATCAGAATTTAAAATCAATCATTCATTTTTCATTCACATCATAAATTTTTAGTTTAATCAGTTAAAATCTTATATGAAACATATTTTTGGATACACAAAATTTACTGTTTTGATACAGTTAAGTAAATTTAGTATTTTTAGTACATATTAAACGGTGAGTTTTGTTTAATCCAGGAAATCTTAAACACAAAACTAAATAGTCTTAACTTATTGTTTGTTTTCACATCCAGCGAACTTATCTTCAAAACTCAAACAATTCATTCCGGATTTCGCCTCCGAGTCTTTAGCTTTTGACCTGGTTCAGCTGTTTATCTTTAGAAGTTAAGTTAGAAGAGTAATTAGCTTTTAACACCATAATAAGTCTTGAAATAAGACAAGTTGAAAAATGTAGAAACTATTTCTGCAAACTACAGTAACGGGTTCAATTTTTAGGGTTTCGTACAAAAAGGGTAAAAAACGGAACCCTATTACTAAGACTTCGCTGTCTGGCTGTCTGTCACACCAGGCTGTATCTCATGGACTGTGATAGCTAGACAGTTCAAATTTTCGCAGATGCATTTTGGTTGCCGCTATAACAACAAATACTAAAAATAAAATAAATATTTAAAGTGTGCTCCCATACAACAAACGTGATTTTTTGCCGCTTTCATAAATAATAGTGATAGCTATACAGTTGAAATTTGCACAACTGATGTACTGATAACAATAAATAATAATAACAGAATAAAATCAGGGTTCCCATACAACAAACGTGATTTTTTGCCGCTTTCATAAATAATAGTGATAGCTATACAGTTGAAATTTGCACAGCTGATGTACTGATAACAATAAATAATAATAACAGAATAAAATCAGGGTTCCCATACAACAAACGTGATTTTTTGTAAGTGGTACTGAGCCCTTCGTGAGAGAGTCCGATTCACTTGACGATTTGTCCAATTTTTAAATAACTTCAGTTATTGCATAAAGAATCATTTGATAAATCCGTACTAATATTATCCGTACTAATATTATAAATGCTAAAGTAACTCTCTGTCTGTCTGTATGTTAGATATTCACGCCTAAATCACAAAACCGATTTTGATGAAATTTTATACAGAGATAGTGTAGACCTTGAGGAAGGACATAGGCTACTTGTTAACCGACTACATTAAAAAGAGGGTATGTTTTTACGCGATTAGTATTATAAGTCGGAAAAATGTCTGTTTTTTATATTTATTATTCTAGAGAAATTTATTGTAAAACATTCATATGGATTTAGCACTTTTATTTGTTTGTGTAGACTTCTTCAGCCTTAAAAGTACTTGATATTGTCGTGTTTCATTCTAGATTGTAGTCAACTTAATAAAGTAAAGCCGCGGGCTTGTCCCGTATAATATAAAAAAGCTGAACCAACAATAATGAAACATTGATAAGTGTCGAAAGCTCCCGTCTCTCTCAGTTACGATCCCGCGTCCAACCTGACAAGTCGACAAGCTTCAATTCGATACTGAAAGCTCGTTGCTAAGTTACGACTGTATTGAGTGACTTTTACAATGAAAATAACTTAATATAATGCTCTAATTATTAAGTGTCTTCAAATATGTATTGATTTTTTGTGTTTATTAAGAATTATGTGGAAGGTAGGTCTCTACTTTTTATTAATAAATAATTAATTAATGATTATTAAATATTAATTATGTATGTTTTGAATTTTAGTAGTTAACGTTATTTTATTTTGATGATAAATTATATTAAATATATCTAAATGAAAAAATATATATTACTACTAAAATTAATTAGCGAGTTACGAAAAAGAGTTGATTTGTTTAGGTAAATAATTTATTTAATTAGATTCAATTAAATACAGTAAAACTGTGAAATCGTCACAACTGTGAAACTGTAAAAATATCTATATTAAGTTGAATAACAATTATTCATTTTGGTTTTTTGTTAATATTACAAGAAAATCGAAATCATTTGCAAAAATTTATATGACGCCACATAGGTATTTTACTAAACAAGAATCATTAAAATCTCAATGTAATTAATTAATGGAATTTAATGGTTCTTAAAAAATCTTTTGGTCTTTGTTTAATCTGTATATATTAAATGCCCTCCAAGTTGTTTTTTAACGAATCTGGCCTTAGAAATTCTAAAAATATTGTAAGCTACTATAAAACTACAATTACCGATTACCGCGTCTTGGGCGTGTACTATGAAGCAATAAACTATTTTTAAGGTTCCGTACACAAGCCAAAAAAACGGAACCACATTGCTAAGATTCCGCTGTCCGTCAATCACTAAGTTATATCTCATGAAACGTAAAATTTAGAAAATTAAAAATTTTGCAGATTACGTATTTCGCTATAACAAAAAAAAATAAGATATAGGAATAATAAAATAATCACTTAGACATATAAAAAACGTGTTTCTTGGTCTTTTTGCATATAATGATATGGAATCTTTAATCCGGTATCGCCTCTGTGTTAAAACCGTTAGCCGCGTAGAGGTTCAATTCCCAGGTTGGGCAACTTTTCTTAAATGTTTTCCAGATTATTCTGAGTAAGCATCACGTTGCCCGGGATTAGAATGTGCCCGAAGTGGCGATAGGCTAGCCACCTATCACATCAGGGCCCTGGTACCTAGAATAATCGTGGGTGTTCTAGTGTATCTATTGGACTAACGAGTTGTGGATATATAATACATCTCTGCCTACCTCTTCGGGGATGATAGGCGTGGAGGTACTTTTTTATTTAAGTTTGCAATAAAACGTAGTACGACAGCATCCGCAGTAGTACTGGGAGTGTGTCGCAGTTCATAACGCCCATCTTCAGGTTGATAACATAACATTTAAGTACCTGGATGACCGAGCTTCGCTCGTTGTTTGGTCAGTAGGTACATTACATTTTTTGGGATGGTATTTGACATAATTTACAATGTTTTTCTTGTTTCCGTAAGGCTTCCAGGAACAGCTTCCTCGCAAAAAGAAGGAACTCAAAAAAAAGTTAAGAATCAATGGGCCTTCAACCCGGGTTCTCCGTATAAAGACGCTCGATCTTCCAACTGAACTATTCTAATTTTGAAAATATTGGCGAAATTTAGCTTTGTATTGTAATGATATAGGTTTTTATTTCATGAAAACACGATTAATAAAAGAAACTTGAAAATAAAACCTAGCTAGATCGGTTTTTCGCCCCCGAAACCCCCTATATACAAAATTTCAAGAAAATCGTTTGAGCCGTTTTCGAAATCGCTGATATATAGGTACATACAAGAATTGCTAGTTTAAAAGTATTAGTTAAGTAGTTATCAGATAAGCACTTCATTTTATATTTTGTGTCAATTAAAGTTTCCGTTTCCAAAAACAATTCTAAGATTTATTCTATAGGTTAACGAAAAAAAACATTTTTATATTTTTCTTAATTTTTATTCTCTTTCTGTATGAATTATTCATCATCTTTCTGTATATATATCATAATGAAAACTTTTATATCTACATATATTAATATTTATTTTGTATCATTGTATTATGTTCATCAAAGGTTAAATTAGTTCAGCTAAAAGTTAACACGACGTTCATTGACTGTTAGGCGGTACGAAGTTCGCCGGATCAACTAGTATTATATAAAAAAATCATCACGCTTATATCCCTCAAGATGTGGGCAAAGGCACTTGAGCACCCACTGTGCCATTAAACACAGATAAACTTCAAAGGGTAGAAAATTTTTCGAATTATAATACTTAGAGCGTAAATATACACCCTCTTTTTAATGTAATCGGTTTGTAAGTAATTCTATATATGTTCTTTCTTAAGGTAAACTCTATTTCTGTTCCAAATTTCATCACGATCGGGTCAATGGTTTAGGCGTGAAAGCATAACACAGACAGACAGACACAGCCGCTTTTGGAGTTATTATATTAGTAGGGATAATTTCAATGTACAATAGACAATACATAAGAAATTTAAAAGTAAATAAAAGTTCGAAGGGCGAGCTTATTTTTAATTTAAAGCAATCTCTTCGAGCCAGCCAGATTAAAGAACATAATTAATGAAATAAGGTCCACAAAGTTTTTTCAAATAGCCTCTGTAGTTGAGCGCAGTCGGTGTCCGACTTTGACACAAGAGGCCTCGGGTTCGATGCTCAGGTAGAGAAACTTGTATGAGTTTTTTTTAGTTATCTAAAAAATATAATATAATTATGGCGACGGTCCAGCTGCTACGTTTGGCATCCTAGGCTACATACTTCCCCCGCTTATCAACAACTTACCATTAGATTTAAGAAAATTGATTTAAAAAATAAACATTAAATTGTAACTAAAATCTTATTTCTGATATATATGAATAGTATATATAAAATCTAAGAATTAATAAAAATCTTTTAACTATATTTAGTAATTTTTTATGTATCATCTTTTGTTTTTGTCAATATTGGTCAGTACATGATGTATGTTAGCATTTTTTCTTTGTGTTTTTTTAAATGCTAAATTAACACAATTATATATGAAGGTTTACTCAGTAAATAAATAAAAAAAATATTGACGACAAGAGATTAGCGGGTACAGACAGTCAGATGGACGAACGGACGAACGGAGGGACGGATAGACATACAGACAGATAGATAGACAAATAGGCAGACAGACAGAAAGACAAAAAATTTGAAAAATACTGTTTTGGTATAAGTACCTTGTACACATACATTCGCATTTAGGAAACGGCGGTTATTTTAATATTACACACAGACACTCTATTTTTATTATATTTAAGGCAGATTCGGCGTGGTATAATCAGTATAATTACAAAAACAAAAGTTCTGATCGATGATTATTATTCCGTAATGCTCCCAAGCTGGATAGACTTCGTTAATTTGTGGGTTCACGTTCTGAATCGGTAAGTAAATATGGAAAATTTCTTTTTGGCTTTGAAAACGTGGACGTAATACCAATTAAGGTGATCCTTATGGTGTGCGAGATTATCGGAATAACTTCCTGGTTCCAGAAAATTCATTTTTGTTAATATTTCGGCTACTGTTGCAAAAAGAAAATTCGGTAGCGGATATTTCACATTTCTCAGCATTATAAAAAAAAGCGGTCGAAATAAAAAACAACCATGTGCGGGTCGAACTCGCGTACAAAGGGTTCCGTATTATTATCTTTAAAATAAAGAATCCACTGCCCATCTGTCCGTCTACATCTGTCTCTATAACATATACTCGTATTAGAATGGAGATGTGTTTAATGTTTATTTATTTTATTCAGATATTGTAAAGGAATCTAATGGTATAATAAAAAACCAACCAAGTGCGAGTCGAACTCGCGCACAAAGGTTTCATTCGCGCGTAAACGGCAAAAAAAATCAGGTTTGTTGTATAGAAGCAAGCTTTACATATTTGTATCCTATTTTTAGTACTTTTTGTTATAGCGGTGACCGAAATACATCATTTGTCCGTGTTGGTCCGGGTCTTCTGTGTAGAATAGACCAACTGCCTTCCTACCAAGCAGCTCGTAAGAGGCGAGCATAGATTAACTGGGTCACTACCAACATGACCACTGGTGGTAGAGTGTTGTGCTGCAACTCGCCCTGGTAGGGATCCACCGCCTTACCTATTCTGCTGCCATAATTACATTGTCGTGTTCGGGTAGGGTAGCCGGTAGACTTGCACATGAGGTCTAACAGCCCGACCACAGGGCAGCGGCGCACCTACAAAACTATGGTGTCTATAGGCTACGGTTGTCTCTTACCATTAGAAGACCCATGTGCCTGTTCGCTGTATTATCTTATAAAAAAAGATACAGCTTGATGATACACAGACAGTTCCGATTATTAACCTATGGGCATTGAATATATCGGAAAAAAATCGGCCAAGTGCGAGTCAGACTAAAAACAGAATAAAATAAACATATAAAGGGTGCGAACATACAACAACCCCGATTTTTTTTGCCTTATTCTAGACGATGGCACGGAACCCTTCGTGAGCTAGTCCGACTCGCATTTGACGTGTTTTTCAATTTATTCTAATATATTTTTTAACAAGATCAATTTGAGTAATTTGTCCAGATATATATCCACTTGCGTTCGGTTGGTGTTTTACATTTCAGCAAGTAATGTAAATATTTGGCCATATTTACGGAAAACCATAAATTTGTAAGAAAATACTATTCAGATCGTAAAACATAAGACGTCTGCTACCTGCTGACGGTTATTTATGAGTGTTGAAGCTTCTCATCGCGGTTTATGACGAAACTAGATTAGACCCGCTTCTTTGTTTTTAAATCTTCTCTTTGAAAGTTCGCGACGACTTTCCCGTATCAGTGTTTTTACCGACTTCAAAAAAGGAGGTTCTCAAGTCGTCGGAATCTTTTTTTTATGTAAGTATGTTTGCCGATTATTCGAAGACACCTGAATCGATTTGGATAATTTTTTTTTGTTCGAATGAGTATATCTCACAGGTCGTCCCATGGTCACCATTACAAGATCCTGATGGACTCTTGGAGAAATCGAAGGAACTCTTCAAATTTTATAGGCACACTTGAAAGAATTTGGATGTTTTCTTTATATTATACGAGTGTATACCTATACAAAGATAGATTCAGAGGTGATCACATATAAATTTTATGGCGATTGGTTCTTTTTGATATATGAATTAAAAATGCCTTAATGACATGTTAATTAAGTTGGTCAGGTTTTTTGCAGTTTTACTGCGTCATAATTATTGACGACTAAAGTCAGTGCTCGTCCCTTGCCTGATCAATACCGAGGCTGTAATACATAAGTGTTTGTTACATAATATAATTTAGGTAAATAATATCTATTGTAAATAGTTATTACCTTAACTAAAGGCAGTGACAGTATGAAGGATATATAATGACAATGATGTCGGAAACAGATCTTGCATTATCTGTTATCTAATAATCAGTGCTTATAGCTTGCGATAACAACACCGAGCTGGTAATTTATCTATTTCCGCCTATTTAAGTGGTCTCCATTATTGTATTCCAGTTTGGAGGGAGGGTAATTGGAAAACTCAAGTAATATATCATCAATTATCTGTGCCCACGACTTCGTCTGCATTTTAATTTAAATATTTATAGAACCCCATTTAATACAAGTTCGACATGATATTAGTGTTTTTTTTTTAATTTACTTGTAATGTTGAAATAGCCAGTTAAAGTTATAAAAATGTAAAGAGTTTTTAAAATTCAAAACTACAAACTATCACGTCACATACAAAACCACGTGAAAAGTTAGTATTTTTTTAGCGAAAAAAAAAACAAAACATTAAAACCATGAATGAAATCATACTGAACATTCATGAATTATAGTCCAGTTACGCCTACGGAATAATAGTAGGATAAATTAATGTAGCCAGCCACCTAAATCTATCTATGTATATAAAACAAAGACGGGTTTGTTTCAACACTCATAAATCGAGATCTGCGGGACCAATTTGCATGGTATTTGATTATTTGGTTTTGATTCCGCCGCGAATAGCAGAATACGTCATTTTAAAACCAATGAAACTCGATGAATACAAACTCTTTTCAATAAATGTTAATTTCTTTAATTAAACATTATTATGTCAAACATTTGTTGTCCATCCTGTCAATTACCCGCTCAAGCGCTCTATGCTGCAGTTGAAGCATAAGCAATTATCATCATCGTAGTTCAAGGAATATTATAGAAATAGAATTAGCTAAATCGGTTTAGACCTTCTCGAGCTTTGCGCTTACCTACCAACACGTTTAGCGATCCATCTTTATTTATATATAAGACAGAACGCCTTAGTCTTCTTTGAAAAAAAAAATAGTAATGTCACCCTACATTTAAATTTTGAAAATGGAAACAAATATTTGTACAAGTTTTCAAACACGAAGTAATTGCTTAAAATTACGTATACTGCCTACAATCTACATAAATAGCTTAAACAAAGATTAGGCCTTAGGAATACAAAAGGTATCTTTATTTAGGACGATACCCCATTTATTTTATATTAAGCACCTAATTAGAGGGTTACATTCAATATGAAATTAGTCGTAAAGATTGTCAAATACGAGTAAAAGTTTGTATGTGAGGGCCTACATTGGGACTTAATGTCTTTTCAACAGTTCCTTTTTTAGGGAACCGTACCTAAAGGGAAAAATGTAACTTTAATACTAAGACTCCGCTGTCCGTTTGACTCCGGTCAGTTTGGTCGTGGTCACGGCCTCATAAACTCATGAACATGAATCTCATATATCGTTATAGTTAGACAGTTGATATTCATGTATTTCTGTTACTGCCATTGTAACAAACACTAAAATTCGTATTATCTATCTAATACCTTTAAATGAGCAATTCTTGTATATATTCAACAATTGCTCGTTTAAAGGTATTAAATAGATTAGTAGCATTAATATATGCTTGCGCGATTCATTTTTAAACATCATCATTTGTTAACATTAAAGACCTAAGTTATAAATTTTCAATTTAGAAAAAACTTAGTTTCCTGACAACCAATAGATGTCACTATGTATATTTAGATCGCGGTAAATAGTAGTGCGGCTCAGTAAAAAATCACGCCTTATTATATATTGAAATTTTGTATGTAGGGGGTTTCGAGGGCGATAATCGATCTAGCTAGGTTTTATTTTCAGGTTTCTTTTATTAATCGTGTTTTCATGGAATAAAAACCTATATCACTACAATACAAAGCTAAATTTCGCCAGTTTTTGTTAAGTTAGTATAGCTTAGTTGGGAAATCGGGTGCTTTAATATGCAGGATCCCAGGTTCAAAACCCAGTCTGTTCGATACTTTTTTTCTTTTTTTTGAGTTCCTTCTTTTGTCTTCTTGTGAGAAAACTATTACTGGAGGCCCTACAGAAACAAGTAAAATATTGTAAATTATATGAAATACAATTTAAAAAAAAATTGATGTACTAACCAAACACCGAGCGAAGCTCGGTCATACAGGGACTATATTTAAAACGCGATATTTTTGTTATTCTTCTTACTGTAAAATCTACCTTTCGTGCGCAAGTACGACTCGCTCTTAGCCGGTTCCGTATTAAAGGGTAATAAATACTATTGTCTATTAATAAGACTGTCTGTCTGCCTATGACCAGGCTGTATCTCATGAACCGTGATAGCTACACATTTGGAATTTTCACAGATGATGTATTTCTTTTGCCGCTAAAACAACAAATACTAAAAACGGAGTAAAAGAAAAATATAAAGGTGCTCCCGTACAACAAACTTGATTTCTTATAGATAATGGAACGGAACCCTTCGCATGCGAGTGAAACTCACACTTGGCCGATTTTTTTTAATAAACTCAAGACTCGAGAAAAACTTCTACGAGTTGTGTAAACAAGAAGATTTTTTTTTAAAATATATTTATATTTCGAAGTGTGCATCTTTGAACTCATCTGATTGTTTTCATTGAAGATTCCGGCTCTTCTATTGAATGCTTTAAGTTTTATTGCAGGTCTTCAAGAACTGATATTAAAAATATGTTTTATATTTTTTTCAGTAGTATATTAAATTGTATTTCTTGGCACAAAAAAAAACACCGAGAGTGAATGAAAATACTAAGTCCGAGTTAAACTCATGCACAAAGTGCCGTACCATATCTAATATTCTACCAAAACAGCAAAAAGAACGACTTTTAAATAATAATAGCCGTACCTGCGATTTCTTTCGCGTTTTTACTTATTTATTTTATTTTATAAAATTCTACAGTAAAAGTAGCCTAAGCCGTTCTTTATAAAACTAGCTGTCTGCCAGTGAAGTCCCATCAAAATCAGTCCAGCCGTTTCAGAGATTAGCGGGTACACTCAGATAGACAGATAGACAAAAATTTAAACAGACAGAAAAGAAAACAAAAAATACTGTATCTGTATAGGTAACTAGGTTTCCGCCCCCGGCTTCGCCCGCGTGTATTGTTTTGACAACACAAACACCTTTCAAAAGAGCAGACATTTTTCCGACTTATAATACTTAATGCGTAAAAACATGCTCTCTTTTTAATGGATTCGGTTAAAAATTAATCTATGTGTTATTATCTTTCACTAAAGTTTCATCTAAATTCGTCCAGTAGTTTTTTAATGAAAGAGTAATAAACATCCATACATATAATTGATCTAAATCCAAAGTAAGCAAATTATAGGCATGCCTGTGTTATGTGTTTTGACAACAATACTAACGTATATAATAAATACTTAAACAGATACAAGAATAAATTTAATAAACACCCAGACTCGGCAATACGTCTATGTTCATCACACAAAAGCCTGTCCCCGTCAAGAATCGAACCCGAGCCTCGCGGTTAGTCGATGGGGTTAGGCGTATACACTAACCCCCTCGACCAACGAGGTGACCTATAAATCATTTTCATTTCTATTCATTCTAAAACCCCACTCTACCCTATTCTATTCGTTTTGCGTTTGAGATTAAAACACTCTTCATTTTACTGACGTATTAATGAACTACTCGTAACATTGAAATTTATAAATACCTTTTGGATTAAAAATAGTTGAGCAAAGCTGTTTTCAACCAACGTTGCGCTGAAACATTCATTTTATAAACATATTATACGCACACTCGGAATAAATAGATGAAACAGACAGTCATTCAAACGAGCGCGTTAGGTTTAAATATCGTATCGCTGCTTTAGATCAGTTTACGCCAATACTCAAGTTTGAAATGCGTATTTCAGTTGTGAATTAGTTCGTGTTTTAAAGGAGATTTCTTTCATGGGATAAGACAGCAAACAGGCACGCGGATCTCCTGGTGGTAAGACAACCGTGGCCTATAGACACCATTGATGTTGTAAGTGCGCCGCTGCCCTGTGGTCAGGCTGTTAGACCTTATGTGCAATTTGAACCAGGAAATGGAGGTTAGAAGTGTTTGTTACTATGCCACAGATACCATAATACTTATTGGAGACACTCACAAATAAGTATTTCATTTTTAAATTATGATTTTGTGTAAACTGTTTTGTTTTTGTCGATATTTCAATAAGTTAAAAGTCAAAAAAGCTTTTTAAAAAAGCTTTTATTATTTTTTGAGTTGCTCTCAAGGAGTCCTTTCATTTGATACCCATATTGTAGAAGTAAATTAAAAACAACTATTCCGCCATCTTGGTTGGTCTGCCATATTGGCGTCTTGTACCTTATCGTGCATTGTCATTCAAACTAAAAGTGTATACAAAATTTTAGCGTGAAGATATCTACTTTAAAATTGAATTCTAAGATTCCACCCAAACATACATACTTACATACATACAATGCAAGTTAAATAAAAGCTTTTAAAAATGCTAACCATTGTCAAAAATCGTCCCAGAACCGCAAAATATGAGATTAACACTATTAATATCAGTCTAATATTATATTCTAGTTGCTATTATCTCTTTTTAACGAACACGCTGTATTATTTAATCAACAGTTAAAAGTAGTTTAAGCTAACAGCAAGGCAAAACATAAAGCTAGCGCCATATTCGTCAAATGCCAATGTAATGTCACAATTAGGTACTAATTGTTACACAGTGGCTGTGATAAGTTTAGTTATAAATAAGCCAAGTAAGTTTTAGTTGTTTATTATAAGAATAATGAATTGCTTTATAAAACTATATTGGCGATCGTTCTAGTTTACGAATATAAGTATGCATAAAGGGCGTATAATAAGAAAGAGCAATTATTTGATTCTTCTCCATGCATACTTATTTTAAAGTATATGGGTAGGTCCTAAGTACCTGGATGACCGACTATCGTTTGGTGTTTTTTTTAATTATATTTACTTATGATTATGCAAATTACTTACTGATAAAATATGAATAATAATTAACCCAGGCAACCACTGTTATTTTTCAATTATTAATAAATATGTCTTAACAACCAAATTGTAGTAAGCCCAAGACAGGTTATTGAAATTGGCCATAAAACATTATTTTCTGAAAATAAAACCTAGCTAGATCGGTTTATCGCCCCCGAAACCGCCTGAATACAAAATTTCAAGAAAATCGTTCGAGCCTATTCCGAGATTGCTCGTTTAAAAGTATTAGATACAACAACGCTAAAAAATCGATCATATAGCATAATCAAAAAGCGGTGATAATCTATGACATTCGTTACTTATTACATACCCTCAATATCTGTTACATTTTTTGTAATATTGATTTTTATTAGCATGTCCGTTGCAAAATCGAGTTTCTACGATGATTTATGGGTGGTAGCAAATACATTACGCAATTATCCATTGCTGGCGGTTCTAGGAAGAACAGTGTATGGACTCAGAAAAATGTTCTTTATACAAGAGGTGGTCTTGTTAAAGTTTGATCTATCTTTCGAAATAAAAACCGTAACCCATATGGAATTTGCGAACTAATTAAGTGATAAATAAACGAAAAACCAATGTCCAAAAAATTGTACCGTTCGGTGCCATTATCAGAAGAAAACACGTTTCTTGTATAAATATTTATTTTGTTATTTAATATTTTTTTATATCATTGTGAAAATTCCAACTTACTACCTATCACGACGAGTTGTATCTCGTCCTGGGGATGGACAGACAAATTTACAACAGAGTCTTGGTGATAAGGTCCCGTTGATATCCTTTGTGTACGGACCATAAAAATCTTTTTGAAATAACCTTCTCTACATAGTATGTAAAACAAAGTCGCTTCTCTGTCTGGCCCTTTGTAATATATCTTTAAAACTACCCAATGGATTTTGATGCGGTTTCCTTTAATAGATAGAGTGATTCAAGAACAACGTTTATATGTATGTAACATATATAATAAACTCGTGCGTAGCCGGGGCAGGTCGCTAGTTTTGACTTACTCGTCCTATATTGTAAGTTTACTTTCGAACCTTGTATAATCAAATATGATTTATTTATGAGAATCTCTTTGATACATTGAAACCTTGAGTTAAGTTTCCCTTAACCCAGTTATTATATCAGAAATTTTATTATTAATCTCGGCCTCTCCCTTTTAAGTAAATATTATTAATTAAAGTATAGTATTATATATACATTAACTATATCTAAACATACATGTATACAAAAAAATAAAATTGGAGTGTCTGTATGTAATAATAAAATAACCGCTTTTACTTAATAACCGCTTACTAAATGCATATTTAGATTTACAAAGTACATACACCATAATAATACTTTTTAGAATTTTAGTCTGCCGATCTGTCTGTCTTTACCCCTAATCTCTGAAACGGCTAAGCCGATTTTGACGAGTCTTTCATTAGTAGACAGTTGATGTAATAAGGTTAAGCTACTTTTATTTTAGAATCTTAATTTAAAAATTTATAAAATAAAATAACTATATAAAAACGCGGATTAAGTCTATAAAAACGCCAAAAAAATAATGTTTGTTGTTTTGGAGCATCCATTCATCGATATAATTTATTGTATATATATATATTTTATTCTGTTTTAGTATTTGTAGTTATAGCTGCATCAAAAATAGCGTGAAAATTTTAGACTGGTGAAAACATACAGAGAGCTGGAGAAAATAGAGTTTTATTCTGGTTCGGTTTCCGAGTGGGGCAACTAATTCTATGATTTAGTTTATCTGAATAACAAAATGTAGTCTGGGATAAAATTTGGGTTCAGATATTGTTGGCTAATTGTGGGTGCACAAATGTGCCAGTACTTCTGCCAGGTTTGGATATATATGCGTGACGATGTTTCTAAGAATTATTAATTGTTACTATCAAAAATATTCCATTCGTTCTCATGTATGTATCGACCTAGTTAAAAAATGACAGACCAAGGATGTGAAAAAAAATATCATATTCTATTACGTAGGTAAGTATTCGAATATTTTTCCTCTTATATGTAAATATCACTCGTTTTGCTGAGTATCGAATTTCAGGCACGAATTTTCGAGTGTCCTTTCCTTGAGTACGGCTAACAAAGGGAAAATTGTCACGGTCTGTGGAATAATATGCCCTTGAAGGTACCGTTTTTACCATAAGGGCCTCAGGGCCCGTACGCTAGGCCCCAAACTCTTAATCCTTAAGGGCTGGTTCAAAAGTCATGTTTTTTTTAGTATAATTGCTTCAACAAGCAAAGAATTTGATGGGATCACCTAATTAGTGAAACTTAACAAGTACGTCATAATAAATAAAACAAAAAACATAATGAAAATCCTTGATCTCGAAGACACAGTACGTTACCATGCAGTTGTACGTCCTTATGAATATTGTTGGGGGTTATCCCCCATCACTTTCACATCACAATTTTTTGTCAAAAATGGAGGTATATATCAAAATTTTTGCATGTAGTACAGGCCTCTGTGTAGAATAGACCAACTGACTTCCTACCACCACCACGATTGTCTCTTACCATCAGGAAACCCGTGTGCCTGGTCGCTGTCTTATCCCACAAAAAATTTTGTTATTTTGATAATTTCTAAAGTATGGCCCTGTTTTTAATACGCTTTTATTAGCTTGGGTTGTACGTATGTATGTATGTAT
>DVZL01001197.1:0-18672 GCA_018236625.1 Lasaia peninsularis
GGAATTGAACCCGGGACCCCACGTGGCTAACGGTCTTAACAGGCGACACCTGTACCGTTACACCACAGAGGCGACAACACATATTACGTACACACACATATTAGGTACATATTTTTTGTACATTTTCTGAATGTTCTAGTGGTGAAGAAAAACATTGCAAGAAAACGGATTGTTATTTATTTAATACTTTTTTGTACACAAACAGATATCTGTATTATATAAAACAACGACGGGTTTGTTACAGCACTTATAACTCGAGATTTGCAGGACCAATATGTATGCGTTCAAAAATAATAACAAAATGGTTAAAATTTATGCGTTTGTTAAGAAATTTATTTTGTGTAATTTAAAGTTTCTATTTCCAAAAACACTATCTAAGATTTATTAAATAGGTTAAAGAAAAAACATAGTTTTTTTTTACTCTCTTTTTGTATGTAAAAATCATAAAAAAATAACTTTATATATCTATCAATATTAATATTTATTTTGTGTTAAAAGGTAACACAACATTTGTTGACAGTTAGGCGGTACGAAGTTCACCAGGTCAGCTAGTTAAAAGATAAAAAGACAGTAGCACATATACAAAAAGCGAACTTATCTCCTAAATAGATTTCGTACAGATAATCCAGTAACAAATATTAACAAAACTCAATAGAAACATAAGTGTACAACTCGGAAATTAAACACTTCAAACGTTACTAATAATGAAAACAATAATAATGAAAAAAATTAAACAAAAATAGATCATTACTGTGTCAAGGCCGTTAAATAATGGCTTCTTACTTACAACTTTTTTTTTAAATTGGCAGGGAATCACTACCTTTGCTACCCCGTGTTGGTCAGGGCTCCATTGTAGAAAAGGCCAGCTGCCTTCCACCCAAGCAACTAATAAGAGGCGAGCACAGGGTCTATTGTCACCAACACCGTGACATTGACTAGGTAGTAGAGCCTTCCAACCTTAACTTACCTATTCCAGCCACAATAGCGTCAATGCTTGCCATTATAGTGTTCTGATTTGGAGGATAGGGTATCCGATAAATTTACTCACGCAAGTACCATCCCAGCCTCAGGTTGGCAAATTTTACGCCTTTAGTGTCTATAGGCGACGTGTATTTCTTACCATCAGGAAATCCGTCTGCTTGTTTACCTTCCAATATCATAAAATAAATAAATAAATTAGAATCACCGTGGGAAGCGTGTTACATAATATAACTGCATAAACAGAAAATAATCTAGAGTTAAAAAAGTACTTAAAGGCATGAAAGTTTAATACCACCTCCCCCAAAAAGATTTCCAATAAGAGTTCAATTCACATTTTCCAAAAGATTCATACCTTTGAACTGCAAAAGGCCCCATATAAAATTTTACCCCCTCTTTTAAGGGGTTGGGGGCAGGTTGCGAAATAAAAAAATTAAGCATGATTTTTGTAGTCACAAATAATCAACAGCAAACCTTTCCCATTTATGATATTTTTATGGTTTAAACATTCATAAATAACTTAATTAATAATAACAAATCAAAAGGAGGATAGATTTTGTAAATAGTAAACAAATACCTCATTAATTAAACTTTGAAATAATGTCTTCCCCGTATTGGTCCGGGTCCCTTGTATAGAATAGACAAACTGCCTCCATATACAGCTTCCAAGTGACGAACATAGATTAACTGAATCACTTCCTATGTGATTAAATTTTTTAAAAAAACACTTGCACTGTTTCACTTATTTAATTATTTATTTATTTTTTATATAACAGCCGACCGGTTTCGCTTTGTTATTAAATACCCCAAATATTTTTTTTTTTAATTTAATCCCTTATTTATATCTACCGCCATGACGTTGTGGTGTCCTAGTCTGGAGGGTAGGGTACCCAGTAGACGTGTACATCAGGCCTAACATCGCGGCTACAGAACCGCACCTTCTACAACTGACATAGTTATAAGCGACGGTTATCACTTACCACCAGGAGAGCCATGTACTTGTTCGCTGTCTCGTCCCATAAAAAATGCAGGCATTTAAAAGCTGTTATCGTAATGGATATTGTTAGCGAAGACGCCGCCGATCTACCGGTTTGGATCTTAACAAATGGCTTCATTGGAGCGCTTGTAGAGACTGATTATTTAATTCCTTCCTTGTGGCGCGTTGCTTAAAATTTATTTGGCGAAATACAATCGAGATTTAACAGTGTATACCGGGGGATCCAAATCCCATTAATATTATAAACGCGAAAGTTTGTAAGTACGGTTGACGAATGTATGGATGTTCGTTACTCTTTATCGTAAAAACTTACGAATGGATTTTAATGAAATTTTACAATAATGTAGTTTCTAGGTACATCAGAATAACACATAGGTTACTTTTTAACCGGCTAAATTAATAAAAGTGTATGTTTTTACACTATAAGTATTATAAGACGAATAAAAATTATTCTCTTTGATAATTAATTCATGCGGGCAAGCTTACTAGCTAGCAAATATTTCTTTCGAAATTGTATAACCATACATACATATATATCTTCACGCTAGTCCATTACAAGGTAGTCTGAGAGCATCGAGTAGCAAGTGTCACGATTCCTACACACTTTTTCACTGGCAGTAGAGTGCTGTGCAGCAACTCGCTCGGGTAGGGATCCATCGTCTTATCTATTCTTGCCGCCATAATGTCACTTTCGTGTTCCGGTCTGGAAGGTAGGGTAGCCGGTAGGCTTGCACATAAGATCAAACAGCGCGACCACAGGGCAGCGCCATACCTACAACAACTATGGTGTCTACAGGCCACGGTTGTCTCTTACCATCACGAGAGCCGTCTCATTCCATAAAAAAAACACTTGCATAGCTTCCTCACATTAATTACTTCCTTCATTTAGGTAACTACTTGAACAAAATTACAATAACACAGCGACAGCATCTAATAAAACTGGAATAAGTATTCAAATGTGCATGAATGAATACGCAGTCTCTGTTATACTAAAACAAAAAAGGCAACGATTAATCTTTATCCAATATTAGCCTTATAGATGCCCCGTAGGTACTTAAATGACGCAGCGCTGACTCATCACTTCGCCACCGAAGCCACTTTGGTCACGCCTTCCACTCCAACCTTAAACGTTTCCTCTTTATATAGATTAACCGGGAAACTTGCTCTCTTATATAATAGAAAAATATCAAATGTATTAATAGAATCACCTACAAGCGGAGAGCAAAAAAAAACTATTGAAACATTTTTTTATTTGTTAAAGGATTTTTTAGTTTTTCTAAAAAATAAAACTTTACCTGATATTGGGTTTTGAGATTTTGCCACCTGTCACATCCTAAAACCTAATATCGTCTATGTATCACTGCCTATCCATTTGGAGATATGGGGCGTAACGATATTCATTTTTTATTAAAAACATTTACTGATAGTTATGTGAAATTGATGATGATGTCTTAAGCTGATTGAGCTATAAGTGTATAAATTGGTAGCGAGGTAGCTTAGAGTCTGGAGACGGACAAAGGATACGTTTTATTCTGTTCCTTTCTGCCCTCATGAAAATTTGTGTAATATCGGGTAGGTCTGATAAGCGGTCAATATTTTTCATAACCCTTAGTACAGGTGACACGAAGTTCGCCGGGTATAAAAAATAATTCATAAGATAAAACTATATTTACAATAAGTTAAAAGGCAAAAAAAGCTTTATAGAAAAAGCTTTTATTATTTTTTGAGTTGTTCTCAACGAGCCCTTTCATTTGATACCCACATTGTAGAAGTTCTTTAAAAACAACTATTTTGCCATCTTGGTTGGTCCGCCATATTGGATTTAGAAAGATGTCATGTGCCTTATCGTGCATTGTCATCCAAACTAAATGTGTATACAAAATTTCAGCTTAATCGGGTGAAGATATCTACTTCAAAATTGAATTCTAAGATTCCACCCGTATATACTTACATACAAACAATGCAAGTTAAATAAAAGCTTTTAATAAAAACTATGTTTCTGTACCGATGAAATAATTCAATCATTTACATTTCTTTTCTCGTATAACTAAAAATAAAAAGACTAACAAATGTTACATGTCTGTCAGTAAGTTTAAACAGTGTATTAAACAAAATATGTAATCAAGACAAGTCACGCGTATTACAAGACATATTACTTGATATATTATTATTTAAATGATAATTGGGATTGACATTTAGTTAGTTATAAATTTTATTGTTATTGCAATGCTATTTGTTTTATGTAATATTAACAAAGGATTATTATTGTAAGGAATTGTTTTACGTTGCAATTTCTGTTTTAAAATTAATTTATTGACGTTTTCTAATTGTGTTGTTTGATGACTTAACGACCTGTGTAGCTTTTATGCAAATAATATATCTTTAAACCTTACCTAATCATTAAAAGCTATGTGCGATAGCAATTAAACCTTATCGAAATTGTGGGGAAATTTAATTTCGGTTGTGGTCACACCGAACACAATTACATTACGACAAATTAGCCACGCATCCAATACTAATGAGGTTATTATTTAGGTATATTGAATATGTGTTTTTTTACAAAAGATAATAGTTTCGCGAATGTAAAGCTTATCTACCCTTTTATAAACAAAGAAGTAGATTGATTTCCCAATGGTAAGAATGTACCTGTACTTCACAAAGACGCCAAAGGGCTAGTTACAAGTTGAGGGATTTTTAATCTCTGGGGTTAACTTATTGGCTACTCTAATCTCCAAAACTATTGTATACGTAAGTGTAAAAGTATTAAGTGTAAGTAACAGATCTAGTTTGACTCACCTGATATATAATATAATATAAAATTTACAAAAATATTTGTATTTTGTATTGTGTGAAAATAAATAAAAGTTTGGAAATATATCCTATCATATAGAATACTAGCTGTGCCCGCGATTTCACCCGCGTTTTTTTTATTATTTTTTTATACTTTTCTACAATAAAAGTAGCCTAAGCTGTTCCTTATTACAAACTGTCTGCCAGTAAAAGTCCAGTCAAAATCGGTCCAGCCATTTTAGAGATTAGTGGTACAAACAGACAGACAGACGAAAATTCTAAAAAAAAACTGTTTTGGTATATGTACCTTGTAAACTAAGCCACCGACGTTCAATAATCTGGCAATCTAAATAAGTAAATTATTCGGTTCGCTGGCAATAATATCAACACACACTCATATTGCACTAGTTGACCCGCTTCTACAGGATTAAGGTTGCAAATTGTTAATAGACTTAGTATATTACTTAGACAAGCCATTTTCCACGTCATATTGTTATTAGAAAATAGCTTTCCACCCGGGGCTTTGCACGCGTGAATTATCAAAGCGCAGATTTTTCCGACTTTTTAATACTTATTGCGTAGAACATACCCACTATTTAATGTAGTCGGTTAAAAGTAGCCTATTTGTTACTATTGTGAAATTTTATTAAAATCCATTCAGTAATTTTTACGTAAAAGAGTATAAAATATCTATACATCTGTCCATACTTACAAAACTTTGCGTTAATATAATTTAAGATTTGCATCCCCAGGTATACACTGATAAATCTCGATTGTATCTTGCCAAATAAATTGAAAGCAACGCGCCACGAGGTAGGAATTGAGTAATCAGTCTCCACGACCGCTCCAATGAAGCCATTTGTTAAGATCCAATCGGATAGATCGGCGGCGTCTTTGCTAACAATATTCATTACGAAAACAGCTTCAAAATTAATCACTGCATTTTTATGGGATGAGACAGCGAACAAGTACACAGCTCTCCTGGTGGTAAGTGATCTTATAGATATAGTTGTTGCATGTGCGGTTCAGTGGCCGGGTTGCTAGCCCTTGTGTGCAAGTTTACAGGGTACCCCACCCTTCAGGCTAGCAACGACAATGTCATGGCAGCAGAAATAAGTAAGTAGGTGGGTCCCTATCCGGATAAATTGCTACTTGCTGCACAACACTCTACCACCACTGGGGTACGCCTTTTAAGATTGCATTCTTAATTGCAATTATTCACTCTAAATGATTGGCGCTTGGTGAAATTTCCACATATTCATATTTTAAACAAAAGATGCATGTACCTTTTCACACATTACTTACAATTTAATATATATTTTTAATTACTCAGCGATTTCGTTTTTCACAGCATCATCGGTTTCAGCCCTGATTTCCTTTTTTAATTTAAAATATTAGGGTAATAATTTCTTCTAATAAAAAAGTCTTGTTTCTGACGATTATGGCGATTGAAAATATTTTATTTATTAAATAAATAAATTATTTATTTATTTATCGCTTTATGTAATAATATTACAGAGGTACACTTATGTAATATTATTACCTACATATAATGTTTGTACGATACAATACAAAAGGCGACAATCTTTGACGACCGATCCATAGATATCATGGATATATATCGTATCATATATATCCATATATATCCATACGTATCCATTTGACTCTTAATTTCACATAGCTATGATCGATGTGAAATAAAGAGCGCCATCTGTGACTCGTCTATGCTATTCTAAAATATACTATAATGTTATTCTCAAATGTAAATGTAACGTATGTAAATGTTTTTACGTGAAAGAGTAACAAACATATATATACTCCATACTTACAAACTTTCGCATTTATAATATTAGCAAAAAATTGAAAAATGCATAAAGATTGCCCATTTCATGGCCGGAAAGAAGATGTTCGACCGAAAGTCCACATGCGTCTACAAACATAATTTCAATTACATTAATATCGTCGAAAGGCCTCAATTCCAATTCTGTTAGCGACTACAATATAACAGCACAATACCAACAGCGACAGGAGCTCGATTAACAATACCCAGCTGTCATGATTTACATGACATGCCTCCGCAAAAGCAAATGGATTCCCTGAAATTATTTCCGACACATGATTTATAATCATAATGAATTTCTCCACTTTATAATGTCATGACTTAATATTGTAACAATTGTTTCGTTTTGTTGAGCTTCATGATAATTATACTTACTTAAGCCTGATTTACTCGTTATTCGCTCGGATACACTATAATACACGTTTACTTTTAAAACCTTCCTCTTAAACCACTCTATCTATTTAAGAAAAACGCATCAAAATCCGTTGCGCAGTTTTAAAGATTTAAGCATACATAGAAAGCGGAGACAGAGAAAGCGATACTATGTGGTGATAATAAGTTTGGTTCAATGTATTTTGTAAATAATAATAATTAAATATTGTCACGCTCATATCCCAAAAAGAGTAGGCAGAGGTACACTGCACCCACGATTAGCCGACGATGCTAGGCCCCATGATGAGACAAACCGTTGTCATATCGGGGCACAAATCCCGGGTTACCTCATGATTCACCGTAAGACATTCAGTAGATGTACTTAAGTTACAAATATTTTTTATTACATGGTAGGGTTTGAACCTGGACTACCAAAGTGGAAATCCAAAGCGTGTATCGCTAGGTCACCGAGGGTCTTAAGGTAATTTTTAATTTGACTTATTTAATGAAATGCCAAATTACAGCGTGCAGTTTTATGTATTAGTTCATAATGATATATTGATAAACATTTGAATATTAGCTTTATCTATCAGGTTTAATAAGATACAGACTGGTGACCGACAGACAGATGAACAGCGAAATCTTAGAGAAAGAGTGCTGTTTTTACCCTTTGGATACAGAACCTCAAAAATAGTTCACGGGACTAATAATGGGCAGCAAAACAAATTTCAAGATTTTTTTCTGCTCCTACCTCGGCCGAAACCGATTATGACGAAATTGGCTAGTGGGTAGCACATGTTTTAAGGTAAGTTATATGCTACAAAAGTAGTAAAAATATCCCGTTTACTTAAGGGGTTTCCGTAGAAGAGGTGGTAGAAAACTGCAAGTTAATAATTAAAAATAAAACAATTTAGCGTTCATTTTAATATACGTTTCCCTCTTGATTAATTTCACTCGACTTGCGCCAGAAAAGTTAGAATAGCTTTATATTAAAACTCTGACCGGCAACCTGTGTAGTTATCGCTAAACGTTGAAAGTATTTCTCCAACAGAAACACAATACGAATAACGACGAATAAAAATTGTTTCAAAAATGAAAACTAACGTATTGTGTGAGTTGGGGAAAAGTTAAAATACCTGTTCAGTCAAGCAACGCGGGATGTGTAAACATTGCAAAAGTTTGATCAAATTCCAGAACATTCTATTGTACCAACTTTACGTATTGCTCTTAGCCGGTATTATACAGTTTCAAACATTTAATATTCTGCTCTCGTAAAAGCGCTGACATCTCCGTCTCAAATACGAGAGTACTTATGCAGAGATTGTTTGCCTCAGATTGTTCTTTTTTACAAAATTAGTAAACGAATACGCAAGATTTCATGGTGAATACATACCGAATTTACAAATTCTCGTGCACAGAAAGCAATCAAAATGACGGATTTCCTTAAAAAGATATAAATGATGGTATAATTAGAATAATAAGAAGTTAATTAGCAAAGTTACGCAATAAGTTTCCTATCAATTTGTTGGCTGAATGAGTTTTAAGTTTACTCACTAAGTAGTTGTCGCATCAATTACCCTTGTTAACGAGTTGTAGTATCAGTCATAGACAGTTGTTGTATCAGTCATAGCGAGTTGATGTATCAGTCATAGCGAGTTGTTGTATTAATCTAGTGAGTTGTCGCCCTATTCCTGTCTTTTTTACCGATTCATACATTCAATTATTAATCGCTTATTTTTTTATGAAAGCAGGTGCTTTTTAGTTGAACCTTTCTATCACCTAATAATAAGTAATTTTTAAATTACGAATATACTTAAATATATTATGTATATTTTTTTATTTAGACGACATGACATCGAATGATTCTTCATTGTGCTCTCAGTTTTGATTCAATATACCATAAAACCATGAATATAAAGATCTTTTTTCTAGATATGTAGACTCCTAACAAAGATATGTCTCCAGTTTTATATCTAATACCTTTAAACGAACAATTCTTGTATATATATTCAGCGATTTTGGAAAAGGCTCAAACAATTTTCTTAAAATTCTTATTTTGGGGGTTTCGGGTGCGATAAATCGATCTAGCTAGGTTTTATTTTTAGGTTTTACTTATTAATTGTGCTTTCATTGAAAATAAACCTATATGATTGTAATACGAAGCTAAATTTCGCTAAAATGTTCGAAGTTAGAATAGCTCAGTTGGAAAATCGGGTGCCTAAAACTCAGGAAACCTGGTTGCAAATCTCAGTCGGATTGTTCAGTTTATTTCTTTTTCTTTTTTTCGAAAAACTTTTTCTCACATTTCCAAAGCAAATACAATTCCAAAAAAACCTGATGTACTAAAAAAAAACCGAGCAAAACTCGGTCATCCAGTTACTATCTTTTTCATTCTCAAAAACCCGTCATACGAATTCTCACAAAACTTGCATGCACAGAGACACACTTACTAGACAAAAAAATATAACGTCTCCGATTTTTCACTTTTATTATACATTATAATCCAAATTTTTTTTTGTTTTTTTTGTGTCCTTTTTTAAAATAGAAAACAACGAAAGTGAAGAAACCCATCACTAAGTCTGTATCCAGTATTAGATAACAACATTACATTCCAAATCAACTCAACTCAAATCAACAATTTAAATAAAATTCTTTTGCTACACTGTTGCACATTTTAAAAGTTGTAAACAGTAAAAGTCAGTATAAAATGGTAGAAAATTGTGTTAAAACTACGAAACAAGTTTAAATAAAATGCAAGTACCAAACCGTAATCGTAAAATGAATTTTTATTGTCAATCGACATTGAGATTTTGTACAAATTTATCTTCTTTTTCGCTTTTATTTAACTAGCTGTTATCCGTGACTTTGTTCCCACGCCTTGTTGTTTAGGGGATACTAATCTGCGAAGCACGGGTTCCATTCCCGATGGGGGCAGCCATTAAAAATCAAAAATAAAAAAAATAAAAATAATTATTCTGCAAACTCCACGAAAATACATATGGCTATGGTAGCGTGCTTAAATAGAAAAGGTTTTATGTAGTGCAAGAGAGGTTGCTTTTTGAAGTCGAATGATCATTCAATACTTGACGTTAGCGAATTACCTACGGTGTAATTATCCCCATGATGCTTTGGTTGCAAAAAGAGACGTACGTTGAGTGTATAGTTTTGTGGATATTGTTGGTGCTTCTAACATTGTAGTGGTTGTGTGTGGGTTGATCGGGTATTATTTGAGGTCTTCGATTTCAGGTAAGCAGCTTCCTTGCACTACAATCTACATACAGTTTTTTCTCCTGTCCTGTGTTGTTCTTGAGTCATACTTAATGTAACTAACTCAAAACAAAAGTACCTTCACGCCTATTATCTCCGAAGGGGTAGGCTGAAGTGTCCTAGTATATCCATGACTCGTAAGTCCTGTAGATATATTAGAACACACCCACAATTAACCAAGGTACTAGAACCCATGATGTGATAGGTGGCAAATCTCTCGCCATTCCGGACACATTCCAATCCCGGGCAACGTAATACTTACTCTGAAAAATCTGAAAAACATTTTAAGAAAAGTTACCCGACCTCGGAATTGAACCTGGAATCCTACGTGGCTAACGATCTTAACAGACGACAGTCGTACCACATATTCGCTTAACTAACTCATATTTCTTTTATCTATTCAGATAAAGTAACAACTTATAGCTTTAAGTACCCGATGTTTTCAATATAGATAAATATGTCGGGCAATAAAGATTAGAAGTCCAGACAGTAACACTATCAGGGGCTCGATAGAGCGAAGGACTATAAAGCTAGAAACAGTTTATGGTTTCTTGCATCGTTGCTGCTAATATAATGCAATAGGAAACTATTCTTTTTATTCGTCTACTTCTCTTTCTTATTACACTTTTCTATCCATCTGTCTGTCTATCTGTCACCAGATCTTAATAATCTTTATATCTTGAAAGTTGAAACTATCATAGATGACATGATGAGTTGCCTTACGTTATAACAACGTATACCTACTAAGAACTAAAAAAAAGAACACAAACAAATTTAAAAAATGCATTTTCACTGCATTTAAGTTCAAATCAAATTTACAAATTAATGAATATACTAACTATTTCGGATCTGAGCTGTATATTATGTACCCATGAATAACAGTTTGTACTACACAAACTGTAAACAGTGTAACAATTTACAGCTTGTAGTATACAAACTGTAAATAGATAACCTGTAAATGTGGAACAATTAAACCACAACGGTTACGACATGCTTAATTAAAAACAAATTTCAGAAACGATAACAGGATGAACTCTGAACAACAAAAACTAGCTGGCCCCAGAAGTAGACGAAACTTGTACTATAGGTCGCAACACCAATTTCGAATTAGAAAATTGGTCTCTCGGGAATGTGTGCGGAGTTAGCTTGTTTCGAACTATATCGAATTTTTGTTCTAACTGATGATTTTATCTCGGGATGTTTGGCTTCGATGCTTGCAAAAAACTCTGGATAAACAAACACTGCTGTATATCAAAAGTGAGTGACTACAACATTATTGGTATTTTTACCTGGTTACTTTAGAATATTTCTGGACTTACCTAATTTATTTTCCAGTTCGGTAATAGACTTTTGAATTAAATATGTATTAGTGTCGCAAATTAATTAATATGTAATATAAAAGAATATATCTGTTTAATGAATAAAAATGATTCAATAGGTCATTTAGTTAATTAAAAATTAAACAGATTGGTTAAG
This sequence comes from Lasaia peninsularis, assembly GCA_018236625.1. Taxonomy (NCBI): domain Eukaryota; kingdom Metazoa; phylum Arthropoda; class Insecta; order Lepidoptera; family Riodinidae; genus Lasaia; species Lasaia peninsularis. The sequence continues at coordinate 11,721 of DVZL01001197.1, forward strand.
GTTGATGTTATATTTTTCCAAAAAAACATAATGAAAATAACACCGAGCAAAGCTCGGTCGCCCAGGTAGTTACTCATAATTGAATTTTTTTTAAATTATTATTGAAATAGCCGATGGTTCACGCTTTTTACAAACTAACTAACCGCTAAACTTAGTTTAACTTTAAATGACCAACTTAAGTTTTAGCCTTCATAATAAAAAGTGAAATTGGTCGGTTGTTTCAAAAATAATTACAAGTATAAGGTAAAAATTGGAATGTGTATGTATTTTTCATTTAAAATATAAATTCGTGGAAGTTTCACCAAGCGCCGGCGGTGAAAAATATAGAAAAATCTAGAAACTTGATCTAAAACAAGACCGTACTTCTGAGGGAAGAAAATAACACCCCAAGTAAGACTCTAACTTAGCACACAGAAAGGTTTGTTGCACAGATAAGTTTATAAACTTACATCGAGCTTAGCTGTACTTAACGGTTTTAAGTACGACATTCAGGTTATAGTTTCAAATTAGTAGGAGCTGCTGTTACTTTGGTTTAAACATTAAGTAAACTTTGCCGCCTCGTTCATCGAGGGGTCACACATGCCACTAATTACGATTAGGTTCGGGTTTGATTTTCGCCAAACTGACTTTTTTATAAAAATGCCTACATTTTTTATTTTGGTATCTATTATTACTCTTGTGCATTAGTATCGTTGATTAATTTAAAGCATCATGGTTTAGTGGTTAGAACTTTAAACTTCCGTTCCTATAGTGCAGGTTTCAGTGAGTTTTCTATCTTAAGTTAATTTTCTGAGTGTCATTATAGTGAAGGAAAGTAGCAAATTCCATTTGGATAAAACTAGGACGAAAAAGACGACTATTTTACTACGCACATTTTCGTGCGATTTAGCCAGAGATGTTTATCTACATGTTGGGTAACATATAAAAGTGAATAGAGTGCTTTTCATAATCATAACAAATTTATTTGTCGAATTTTGCTATTTTCTACCTAAAAGGCCTAAAATAATATGTAACAGAAGTTTAAAATATTTTTAAACATAAAAAGTTCCTTCACGCTTATTATCCCTGAAGGGGTAGGTGTGCTAGTATATCCACGACTCGTAATTCCAATAGATTTGCCAAGGTATTAGGACCCATGATGTGATAGGTGGCAAGCCTATCGCCGTTCCAGATACATTGCAATCCCGGGCAACGTAATGCTTACTCAGAAAAATCTGAAAATCATTTTAATAAAAGTTGCCCGACCTGGCAATTGAACCTGGGATACTACGTGGCTAACGGTCTTAACAGTCGACACCAAGAGGAAGACTTTAAAACTATTTTACTACACATAAAAGATTATTTTTTTTAATAAAAAATGTCTTCTCCTTTCTTTTTTTTGCTTGATTATCGAAATAGAGTGAATGGTTTGAGGTACGATGTAGTGAGTAAATCAACACCTTAATATAAAAACTAGAGGAACTATAAAAAAGCTTAGAAGAAAATACTTTAAAGCAAATCAGAAACTTGAGAGCTTAAAACCCCAGATGTTTCCAATACAGATAAATCTTAATGCAATAAAGATTAAAAAGTCCAGACAGTAATACTATTAGGTGCTCAATAAAACCGAAGGACTCTATAAAACTAGAATCAGTTTATGGTTCCTTGCATCGCAGGTGCTGCTAATAGATCGCTATAGAAAACTATTTTATTGTGTATGGAGCTTGCGTATTTTTTTAATCTGCTATACATTTTTTTTAATCACGCCATAATCTATGATAATCGCGTGTGCAATTTGTTTTAGCAGAATTAAGAGAAAAACGAACCTGAACAAACATTTTTCAAAAACAAGCTTATATCCCAGTTAAAGCGCTTCGACGTAGATGTCGTAGGTTTATTGTAAAACTTATAGACGTATATGGTTCTTTTAAAGTCCAAGGTTGGCTTTCCAAATTTAATTCCGGTTCAATCAATTCTATCTAGTTTGTTTTCAGTGATAAAAAAAAGTTACACTGTATGTGAGGATATTTTCAAATTATTTTGGTATGCTAGCAGCCAAAGAAATGACCATGGAGGGCCTGTGGACCCACCAATTTGTCCTACTGGTGGGTCCACGGTATATCATAGTGTACCCGTAATCCTACTTGAGTTAGGGTGATCAAATAGAGTATCGACAGCGATTTATCGACATACGTTTTTTTTTTTGTTAAATAAAAGATTTAAAATTAAACATATTTTTAATTGTAAGTAACATTAAATTAACATTAGAATTTACATTTTTTGTTTAAAGTACCTAAGTAAAACAACGTTAGCTGTTTCGTGATTAGGTCGAACAATATAAAATATGTCTTCCCCTTTTTATTTGGCAAAAAAGCATATAACAATGACAATGTATTTGTACATTCAGTAGCGCTTTGTATTTCGTCATGTATAAAAATTAATCGGTAAAACGGTTTAGGAACCGATTTAAATGTCCCATCAATAAAAAAATCTTTAAGAGTTTTCAAATAGTCCATGGATTTATTACTTGAAAATGATAATAATCTTATATTTTGGGCATTACCATTATAGTCTGCTATAAGAAATTCTCGGAATTGAACAAAAGAATTACTACCAAGAAGTCCGGAGTTCAAAGAATGTTCTGTCAAAGCAGTGCATGTACACATACTATTTTACATGAGTGACTTTATATTATTTAGAATAGATTTATCACTTGGGTAAGTGTTAAATATCTTCTAATACTATGTAGTGGTTTGTTTATTTGATTCATTTTTGAATTATACGAATAAAGATGTCGATAAATTTACCCTAGCTCAGTAGGACTACGGGTACATAGTAGTATACCGTGGACCCGCCAGTAGGACAAGTAGGACTACGGGTACATAGTGATATACCGTGGACCCACCAGTAGGACAAATTGGTGGGTCCACGGGCCCTTGATGTTATATTCGGGTATACACACATATTATATACATTTAGTGTACATATAGCGTGATTTTAATATTAGGTACATACAATCAGAAAAGATACTCCAATTTTATTTATTTGTATAGATGTATGGATGAGATATTATGTCTATGGTACCTGTGTCATATCTATGCTTCGGATTTCGGGTCGGCAGGTCCTGGTTCTCGACATGGCCGAACGTTCGGAACCCCACCGCGAATTGGGCGTACGGACTTATCTCGTACAACTCTGTATCATTTAATCCAATATTAATTAGAAAATCGTGTACCCGCGGTAGAGCTTGAATATGGGATAGAAAACAAATTTATTTAATATCTACCTCTATACTCCCAGTTTAATACTATTTTGAGGAAATTCAACTGGCGCGAGTTTTTAGTGTGCAAATACGAATACAAAAAAATAATCATGTATTTTCAGTGTATTTAGTAGTGGTTTTTGTATAAAAAATAAAGCACTTGCATTGATTCGACTGTGAAATATTATTTAGTTAAGTTGAATTTTCATTTAACATTATTCTTATTCAGATATAACCTGTTTTAGAAAAGTTGACCTAAATCGTTTCGTGCGGTACATTGTATTTCACGACATAAGAGTGGAGCGACGGCCCGCGTCTTGTATCTTCGTGTCTATTTGACGGTTCTCAAGTTTGTAGCTTTAACGTTTGTAACCTCTGTTTATTGGTGGCTGAATCATATTAGATATATTTACCGTGTTTTGTGTCCGTCCGCAAGTGCAATGGCGCGCTGTACAGCCTCGGCGGCGGTTTGGTCGTGGGTTCGGTCCTGTCCGTCTTGTTATCGGTAGGAAGAGGCTCTCGATACTCAGATAACTCGCCGCTTCTAAAAATGTTCAATTGTGGCTTTATATATTACGTTTGAAGGCCAATAAATGAAGTAATTACGTATTATTTCGTATTCTTCCCCGTTTTTGTCCGTTTCTCCTGTGTAAGATAGACCATCTGTCCCCTATCAGGTAGCTCGTGAGAGACGAGCTAAGATTAACAAAGCTATTGTCAATAAGATTTTAGACTGAGTCTGGTGGTAGAGTGCTCGTAAGAGGCGAGCATAGGTTAACAGGGTCACTACCAACATGACCCCTGGAGGTAGAGTGCTGTGCAGCAACTCGCCCGGATAGGGATCAACCGCCTTAACTATTCCTGCCGCTAAAATGACATCGTTGTGCTCCGGTCCGTTAGCGTAAGGTAGCCATTTGGCCTAACAACCAGGCCACGGGAGAGCGACGCACCTACAATCTCTACCACCTAGTTAATGTCACGGTGTTGGTGACAATAGACCCTGTACTCGCCTCTTACGAGCTGTCTGGGTGGAAGGCAGTTGGCCTATTCTACAACGGAACCCGGACCAACACGGGGGAATCATTACAACCAAACAAATAAACAAACAAACAAACTTTTCCTCTTTATAATATTAGTATAGACAAAACAAATAAATTTGTACAAAATCTACTTTGCAAGAAGTCGAAGAACCCAGCTTTAGCTTGGCAATCTAGGGCATGTATGGACAAAATTATGAAAAATATTCTAACCTTTGCCTCTTGACAAGGATGTAGATGCAGCTGACGAGACAGAGAGCCAGGAGTATAGAGCTGAAGATGATGACCAGCATGTTCAGGTCGAATGACTCTGACGGAGGACCCACCTCACCTGGAAAATATAGGAAATAAGCACCTGCGGACAAATCACACGTATTGATTTAACCACAAACTAAGCAAACTATATATAAACATCCAAACGTTTATGATCCAAATGTTGGTGTGTTTCAGTAGGGAAGTAGATAACTTTCGCAAGAGTTATAATCCCAGTTTTATTAGCATTACCTGATCAGGTTGCTGAAATACCATCAATATTATTCATGTCTATAGACGCTATGTATTTATTGTACTCTGGAAATTCACCCCAGTTTTATCAGCATTACCTGATCAGGTTGACAAAACACCAACAATATTATTGATATCTATAGATGCTATGTATTTATTGTAGTCTGGAAATTCACTTGTTTATTTTTAATCCCATAAAATATATTAAACAATCGCCCCGAGTTCACACGGGTATATTATGTATTTTATATACATATAAATCACTCTATCTATTAACATAACCGCATCAAAAAGATTTAAGCATTCATAGGGACAGACAACAGAAAGCAACTTTGTTTTATGCTATATAGTGTTGACTCACTTCCATCCTCGTTTTTGGTAGCGTAATTATACGTAGTGGTGACCCCGCCGGCCTCGTTGCTGACGGAGACTCGAACCTGGTACCACGTGCCGGGCGTCAGGTCCGGTATCGCGAACGAGCCCGCACGGTAACCGGTCTGGTATGGTTCCATGTTCCAAGACGGGTCGGAGTACGTCTAATAAAATATATCTGTTTTGAAAATACTTACTAGACAAAATAATCATTATCCTTATCGCCTCTGTGGTGTAACGGTACGGCTGTCGCCTGTTTAGACCGCTAGCGGGTTCAATTCCGGGTTCAATTCCCAGGTCGGGCAACTTTTCTTAAATGCATTTCAGATTATCCCGAGTAAGCATTACATTGGCCGGTATTGAAAAGTATCCTAAGTGGCGATAGGCTTGCTACATATCACATTATAGGCCCTAGTACGTTGGCTAATCGTGGGTGTTCTAGTATATCTACTGGACTAATGAGTCGTGGATATACTAGCACACCTCTTCTTACCCCTTCGCGGATAATATGCATGAAGGTACTTTTTTTCCTTATCCTTAATTGCATACGAAGTTTTAGGGGGCTATTTCCGAATTATCGCAGAGTAATTTCAATACTATTAGTGATATTAAACTGTAAAATATCCATTATTAATCGATTTTACATTACTAATTAATATTAGGAACAATTTATAAGTTACAAATTTTACAATTTACCACGATTGCCAATGTTAGTAACGCTACTCATATCGGTAACTGTAATATATACTACATGTAAGTATTTTCCAGTTTGGAACGTATTAAAACTCAAAGTCTAACTAAATTGCTTCAAACCTCACATGGAACTATAGGTATATTATTATTTATAGCAAATGATATCAACATTTTTGGTGATAGTTTATTTGTGAGATGAAAACATTCGACGGTGGAGTACCGAAAAGCAGTTCGTCCGTATTGTAGAATGTGGTACATATTAACTCGAGAACGGCTGGACTAATTTGGCTAAAAATTGGTAGAGAGGTAGCCTAAAACCAAGAAACTGATATATTTTTATCCCGTTCCGTTCTCATGAAATTTGTTGTGCATATTAGGCAGGTCTAAGAATTGGTCAACATTTGTCTTTCATACCCCTGAGTGTGGGCGGTACGAAGGACGCCGGAACACCTAATAACAATTAAAATGTCATTTTTCTCTGCAAATATATGAAGCACGATCTTACAAATTCGACCGTGCTCTTTGTAAATATGTCAGTCCCTATCAGAGGCCAACAATTTGTTTAGTAAGTTTCCCTCAGTTTTCTAAAAATAGTGGCCGGGAGCACCACATCACAGTACAGGTCGGTGCCCACCGACCACATAACTCTAAAGTGCCGGAATCATCAATTTGATTATTTAACAGCAAGTAATAGTGAAACATAGGAGCACACTGTTATCTTACGTATGCCATCATCATCATCATCTTGGCAATTTGTCCTGGTTGCTCCCCAAGCCTGAGCGAGGGAACCCAGGTTCCGCTTTCCTACTTTTCGCCCTCCACTTCGCACGGTCTAACGCATCCCTAACAGTGAGTCCATTGACACACATGTTTTGTCCCACGACAACCAGCCAGCGTTTCTTGGGTCGGCCTCTTTTACCGACGCCAATTGGTTTGATGGCGTTTAGACATTTGTTTCCTACGTAACCAGCCGGTTTGCGTAAAACATACCCGTACAATCTTAGGCGGCTTTCCTGCATTTTTCTACCATGTCACGAACATGAAGGCTGCCACGTATGTGAGCGTTTCTAATACGATCTTTACGCGTTACGCTACACATCCATCG
>DVZL01001198.1:0-18658 GCA_018236625.1 Lasaia peninsularis
ATATAAAAGTATCCATGGACGTACAACGCCCCTTTTTTTTTGGATACCAAAGTATCCATGGACGTGTGAGTGGGTAAAAGTCACTTTTATTTGCCAGTTCAAATATATTTTGTAGACTTTTTTGAGATAAGACAGCAAACAAGAACACGACTCTTATGGTAAGAGCTAATTGTGACCTATCGACACCATTAGATTTTGTGGTTCCGCCACTGTCCTGTTATTCGAACACGACATGTCATTATAGTGGCAGGAACAAGGAAAGCGGTGAATCCTTACCCGGGCGAGTTGCTGCACATCATTCTACCCCCAGTAGTCTTATTGGGAGTGGCCCAGTTACCTTACGCTCACCTCTTACGAGTGAGCGTTCTGATAAAGAGGTCCATTCTATTCAGGGAACCCGGACTAACACGGTGTACCGTCTGATTATGTTCTTACAAAAATTAAGAACTTAATGTAATCTTTTTAGAGGCTTTTATCAATTTGCTTTGAACTATGAAATTCCCTCTTTTTACGAATTAAATAGATCATTTAGTAATGATCTAAGGTGATCATATTAAAATATGGCTTCCTTGTTTTATAATAGACAAATAAATTGCCATGTAATGTAATGTATGATGAAGAAGTATACTGACGAATTTGAAAATTGTATGTCAAACAGTGTTGCCAACTTAGTGGATTTTCCACTAAATCTGGTGATTTTGGCTTGCTTTTTAGCGGACAAATATTGATTATAGTGGTTAATGGATTTGTTTAGTGGAATTTAAGAGTTTAGTATTTTTTTCTTAAGCATTGAAACGACGACTATAAAGTCCAGTCGTATCGTTTTTGAAGTTTAATTTCATCGTGCAGCAACACTCTTTCATCTAGTGGCTAAAACAGCCAAAAGAACACGCATCCAGGCCACAAATTCTGGCACAGAAATGGCAGTTAAATATCATTATCGGGGATTCCCCGACGAAAAATCCCTATTCTCACTCAACTCTCGATTTTCATACGAGCTCAGTGAGTTGGTACTTTGTGTCAGTGGTTTTGTTTTGTGTTAAACCACAATATTCATTAAAGATTCGGATTTTAAGACTTTATGAATTGGCGATTTTTGCGATCACACTTTTAATATGGCCGCATTCCAACGCCGATGTGGAAAGACTGTTTAGCAGAATGAATATGATAAAAAAACAGGATGGGGTTTAATCTTTTATTGCTATATTAAAAGTATGCTGCGGAATGATAGTCGGAAAATACTGCTACAACTAAGAAATCCCAAACAATATTATAAAATTAATTGACACCAAATAGTCGTACCAATCGAAGACTAACGATGATGATACGGAAGCAAACGACTCATCTGAAGATGACTTATTAATATAGGTACTTAATTTGATTATTTTTGTTACATAATGTGTAATTTTATTGTTATTTCTCCAATAAATTATATTTTTAAAATATTGTTTTCTTTTATGATGAACAAAAATTTACTAAAAATAAAGCTAGTGGAAAATTTAGCGATTTTTTAAAACGATGCGGTTTTTGTTAGTGGATTTCTGGTGGATTTAGAGGTCGCATCTGGTGGGTAGCTTAATACTTCGTTGGCAACACTGATGTCAAATTCCAAAATTTTCAAATGTCAATTAATTTCACAACAAAGAAATAGTGGGTTGTAACTTGTTAGCTAGAATTTTATTTAAATAAATATTGTGTGTTGTTATTTAACGATTATACAAGTACGTTGTTCCAATTAGTAAAAGAGTGATTGAAACTAATATACTGTATGTGTTTAGAAATTCTCTTAAAAATGTATGCAATGTTTATTTAGGTGAGACAAACTAAAATTTGTTTATTTCTATAATAATGTATAAACAATGTTACACTTTTGCAACAACGATATCATTGAGAAATTATCTGTATTATTACTTTATCGAGCAAATTGACTGATGAAAGAGATCGCTGTCCTCTCGGCCCTATTCATAAAAAGTATATTTATTTTATACCAATGTTTGCTAAAACCTTGATTCAACTATTTTCTTTTCTGACTTCTTTAATTTGTTTTATTATTATTATGGGTATTGCATTTCTGGTTGAACTTTTCTTTTCTATACTTAAGGGTATTCTATATATTTTTAATAGCAAAATATGTAACAAGTATTAGAGAGTTGGTGACCTGCATGTTCCTTTGCCGTAAATATCATGTGAATCATAGACATACAACAATAAAGGCATTTTACTACAACTTAAGATAAAATATTAATATCATAATAAATAGAATAGTTAAGTGCAGGCAGTGGCACGGTCTAAATGAATAATACAACACTAGCGCTAAGTATTTTTGTTTATTAAGTTAACTAGCAACCTGCCCAGCTTTGCACGAGTATATATGCAGGTTATATACATATAAACATTCCTCATTCATTAAAATGACAGCATCATAATCCACTGGGTAGCTTAAAAAATTCAAGCATACTTTGGGATAGACGGGAATGGGAAGTGACCGCTTTATACTGTGTGGTGAGTACACACTCACATAACTATGATGTGATTGATTTTGAAGTTTGCTTAAGACAGCAAAAAATAAAAATTCCAACTCATCATTTTTAAAAAATAAGCACTGTTTACGCTTTGAGACAATATGTGCTCTGATATATCTAATTAAACTGACAGTTCACTATCATTATCACATAATCTATGAAACTAAATAAAAAGCTAAAAATCTTTAAAATATTTATTTTTGTATCTGATTACTCCACTGCATACCCAGTGTCATAATCCTGTGCACCCCACTTTCTATTATCTATACATAGAATTAAACTAAAATCTATAAAAAAAACAGCTAGAATAATCTCATTATATACAAGAAACTTCATATTAGTTATTTTGAAGTAAAGGTAACTAGATACTCAGAAAATATATTGAGCTACCCATCCATTACCCTTAATATTATCTAATAGTGACATTGTTTGGTCAATTTTAGAAAATTTCTGCCTCATGAGAAAAATTCTGGTGAAAAACACACAGACAGAGAGTCTTAGTAATAAGGAGCCTTTTACTAAGACTCTGTTGTCCAATATTTTTTGTGGTTGTTTACCAATTGATTATGTAATGTTAACATTTAAATTGAAGTATTTACATTTGTGAAGCCACTAAAGTGTAGTTTTAGAAAACTAAAAATTGTCTTATCAACTGTAACCTATAAAATAACATAATATATCTAGAATATTGTTAACATTTGTCATAGAACAAATATCTATTAAGCACTAAGGAAGTATCTTGCAAGTTTATTTAATATTTTTTTGAAGAATAACACAAGCAGGTTACTTCTATTTTAATGAATTCTGTAATTTCCCCATATCTATACAACTAAATAAAATTGGAGTGTCTGTATGTAATATTAAAATAAAGGCTTTTACTAAATGCATATATATGTTTACTAGGTACTTATACCACAACAAAATATGTAGAATTTTTGTTTGTCTGTCTGTACCCGCTAATCTCTGAAATGGTTGGACCGATTTTGACTGGTGTAATAAGGAATGACTTAGTCTACTTTTATTTTAGAGTTTTATTTCAAAAACATAAAATAAAAATATAATGAAATAAAAACTTGAACAAAGTCGCGACACACATGACAACAATCAATAATTTTCATCAACAGATTAGTGAAAGTGTATAAGTGTGAAGATGGAAGGTCTGACACAAAATGAAAAAATTATATGGAATTGTTGGGAAGAGAAAACACCTCGAGATGTGGTACGAGAAGCTGCAGCAAAGGGCACTCATATAAAATTAGCTATCAAATATTTAATGAATAAAAATGATTGGAGTGAAGAAACTGCTCAAGATTGGTTTATGGCCGAGGTAAATAAAGTTACGTGAATGTGAAATAAATAGTAAATAAATATCTCTGGATAAATTACAATCAAGTAAGCAATTAATATGTGTTATAGGTGTTAGACAACAACAACAAGTCATAGAAAGATGGTTTTTATGGCAAAACAGAGAATTGTGCAAAATATGGACACTGAAAAAGCCATGAACTGCAGCTAAATTACGTCTTTTATTTTCAGGTCAAGGCATGGACAGTTCAACTATTAACCAGAAAACAAATATTTAAAGTTTTACATATTTTAAATAAATCCAATATCAATCCGGAAGATCATTTAATGTCAGTAGCCAAAGTATTGCCCCAAATTGAATACAGAGATTTCATTGTCGAACATCTTAATAAAATGGTAAAAGATATGGATATTGATAATTTACAAAAGTGGGAGGACTTTAGAAGACATTGGAATTTGCTTAGATATTTGGAGAAATCATTTGAAGTTGATGGAACATTTAAACAAAATAAGGTGTTTGGTGTAGGGAAAGAACGTGTTTTTGTAAATGAAAGTGAAATCCAAGCACTGACAATTGAAAAAATAGAAACATATCCTGCACAGTGGAAAAGTAAAATTGCGACAGTTCTGTTTTTTGACACTTTTGGTAAGTAGGGTTGTGACAATCATATTGCCCACCATTTGGAATAATTTACCTACCACCTACCACCACTACATAAATGCTCATCATTGTCTAGTTTGTTATGATAATAGCCTAGCTGAATAACTAACTTTCTGTAGAGGCTTAAGATTCCAGTCTCAGTTTGATAATGTGTCATTAATAACTTTGGTATCTGTATGGTTATAGTAAAGATTCAGTGGGCTAGAGGTTCATGCGTCAGAATTGGAGCTAATCTAGGATTGGGCCAAGTTTTCCCTCTGTATTGTGGATTGGTCAGATAGCATTTGCCAAGTGTAAAACTTGAGCTCTTGTCAAACCCCCTGGATTAGGAGGACAACTTCAATATAATCTAACATATAAATGGGTCAAGGGTAAGAGGAAGGATAACTTTGGTATCTATAGGCAATATATTTTTCTTACCATTCGCTCTTCTGCCAGTAATCAAATAACATTTAAAAATATATACCTCTATTGTTTAGAATAATATCAATTTTTAATGGGAGAGAAAGTTGTCACTTTTATTTCATAAATAAAGCATAAGTTGTACTTTTTTAACAGAATTTACTCTGCTGGACTTTTCATCACCTCTGCAAATGTGGAACCATTTAGTAGAACAAAATAAAGCCATGATTCTTGTGCGGTGGATAAATGTCCAAATGTCTGAGGTAGTAAGAGATATGAATGCCAGATATATATTTTTTAATAACGATAGTTTTGTAAATAAGCTTTTGAACATTGATACCAAAGGGTTTGAAAGTGAAGTACTTGACACTCTAGACGAAGTGTTTCGAAAATGGCCTATATCACCAGAAATGATTAAAATTGTTCATGAAAGTGGCTGCTTTTCTTATACCAAAATGTGTATCTACGATACTCTGGCCTCCTACGGAGTTATAATTGAACCTGAGCAAAAAAACTTGCATCAAATTTTAGCAAGATTAGCAAGAACACAAAATTTAAAAATTGTTGATGAAATATTTTCTGAATCTTGTGCTACAATGTCTAAGCAAGAGTTCTATTTAGAATTAGCAAAGTATTGTGTAAAAAATAAATTATACAGAGTGTTGACAGTATGTGTCGATGGACATATTCTTGACACTGACTTGTCTGATGTTGAGCAAGATACTAGAGACTGTATTGAGCTTTGGCTACTATTCAAAAGCATTGAACACTCCTCAGACAGACAAAGACATGTTATACCAGTCTATAAAACATGTCAACAAATAGCTCCAAACAATATAAATGAATATATTTCTACAAACCCATATCTTATTCTAGGAATGGTTTTATTAGATGACAATACAAATCTCTTTGATATATTTTCAAATAAAGAGTTTTTAGAATTCAAAGATTTCAAATTGATGAACAAGAGATATGAACAAAAACTTCCACATTTGCATAATGTGTTCAAAAAATATGCCATAGAAAACACAATGTATGAACCGCAAGATGTTAATGTTTTCCAACTGTTATCAGGATATCGTGGGTTGGACGTATCGAAAATATTTGAATTTCAAATACTAAATGTCAATTCAAATAATTCCCTTCCGGACAAAGCTGATCGTCGAAGTTTAGGTAGTCTTATATCTCAAGAAATAGATGTCCATGGAATAAAAGCACTATCTCAACGCCTAATAGATATGCCTGATTTTGCCAATGAAAAGCTAATAAAAAGATATGGATATGAAGCAAAATTAAATCACACATATTATTTGAAGCAATATCGTCCATGTAATGCTAGCCAGGCATTTGTATCTCAACAGTATCAGATTTATAATCGTCTTCAAGAAAAGAGTATAAAGAGTGCCTGTTGTGAAGCTCATGCATTAGCCTTACAGAATTGGTTCGACCCAGCAATGATAGCTTGTTGTATATCTTTCGTTGCTATGATTGGGTGCAATCCAACAAGATGTCGTGTCCATATGTCTGCCGCTAATATCATAAAGTCCTATCTCATGAACAAAAAAGGTGTCAATGAAAATGAAGTGAACAAAATAATTGGAGATTTAATGGCAAAACTTATACAGAGCAACGATGAAACTGCGAGAGTCATTTTGAAATATTTAGAAGAGATTACAATTTTTAAAGTCAATGAAATGCAAGAGAATAAAAAGTTGGATATGTCAAAGGTTTTGTACGAGTCCCAAACGATGGTCAAGTTTGCCATGTTACATAACTTGCCTCTACCAGAAATGCTCCTGAGAATGTTTATCAAAAATAACTCGTGGTTCAATTTCTTGCTTTTTGGTGATGTCTTTAGATATCCAATATCTCAGATGCTACAGTTATCACAAGAGTTTGATAAAAAATCTTATGCAGAACATCTGAAATACATTATGATACATAAAACTATAGATGACGAAAAGGATCAGAAGTCTAGTTCCAGTAATGGCCAGAGAAAAGTTACGAGGATGAATTCAGTGGATGTTGTAAGTAGATTTTTTTTTATTTAATCCACTTCTAAGGAAAGAAATAATTCCAAAAGTAGGTGTCAAAAATTGGTTTCAAAATAAAGATTGCATAATATTTTAGTAACATAATTCAAAACCCAATAATTATGAAAACACTAATCTTAATAAATGTAAAATAGAGTTGTGTTAATTCCACCATATCTTTAGAATTTAAAAGCTTTTGATTTTTATGATTTTTGTGTTTATGGATTTGTCTTCATCCGGTTCAATGATAATGATCATAGAAACTTCAAAAAATTAACAATCAATTGAGACAAAATTCTTAGGGCTAGAAACTTAAAATATACGCAAATAATAAATCTACTAAGGAAGAATTTTATAAAGAACGTGAAATAGAGGATAAAATTTTGTGTGGCAGACAATATGAAGAATTTATATTTGTTAAGTGTAGAATAGACCATCTGCCTCCCTACCAGGCAGCTCGTAAGAGGCGAGCATAGGTTAACTACCAACATGACCACTGGTGGTACATTTCTGTGCAGTAATTCACCCGAGTAGGGATCCACCGCCTCACCTGTGCCTGCCGCCATAATGACATTGTTATGTTGCGGTCCGGAGGGTAGGGTAGTCAGTAGACTGGCACATACTGTCTAACGGCCCAATCGCATAAAGTGACGTACCTACAACATCAATCGTGTCTATAGGTCTCGGTTCTCTCTTACCATCAGCAAACTAGTGTGCGTGTTCACTGTTTTACCTTATAAAAAAAACAATGGCCAGTTAGCGATATATATTTTGTCGTCTCTTTTGCTAGAGTCCAACCCAAAGTATAATATTCGAGTTCCCGTCGAGCGCGTGCGTGGGGCGCGAGCTGTGGGAGGTGGCGGCGGCGTGCCACGGGCCCGAGGACCCGCCCGCCGCGCTCACCCGCGCCGCCGACGCGCACCGCGAGCCTCTGCTCGTGCTCATCGCCAGCTGCTATGAGGTTAGATGCTACATCGATATCTGGAGTAGCCAATGAAACCAATAATGATGAATGATATCGATATAAAAACTAGTTATTTTCAATCTATGCAAATAAATAAAATTAAATACATTGACAGTAACTACATCTTTACAAGATTATACCAAATAAAAATTTTTAAAATGTTTTTCTGTCGCTGGTAATCTCTGTAATGACTGGACCGATTTTGATGAGACTTTCACTGGCAGACAGCTGATGAAATAAGGAAAAGTTTTATTCTACTTTTATTTTAGAAATGTGTGAAATAAAATAACTAAATAAAAATTAAAATAAATTATACAACGTGTAACATAATAAGCACAAGAATCCTTAGCTAGCTACCAGTTCAATTTAAAGTTATAATAGCGAAGATTTTTATACACGTAAACATCTTTTTTTAAGGATACAAATTGTCTTAGTAAATACAAAATGCATGGTCATACTAATAGATGCACTAAAACTACGTCAGTAATTAAACACGCTTGAGTCTAGTTTGTCTCACTCACACAGGTCATCGATTATCAGCTGATACAGATGACGTCACAATCACTGTTTCTTTTTAAACGATCGCGATGCAATAACTTAGAACCAGCTGATTAGTATTAGTACAAAATATGAAGACCGTTAAACTCACGCCACGCGAACTGTACGTTATTACTACATCAAGCCAATCTCATCATCTCCGTGTACTGAAAAGCCATTACGATTTACGCAAGAAACTTTAAGAAAATGTAAATTACGAAAACGATTATAATCACTTATCAGTGATGAGCCGTGAATGGCCTTCTAACATGATGGGCGCTCGCGGGGATGTCAATTTTCAAGGACAATGCAACGGCATTGTACGTTTAATATAATATATTGTTAAAAAATATTACATATTACAAACGCGTTTCGTAGACAATGCGTTTTATTGAATTATGAGTCTTATTCAATTATGAGTTTTCGGATTCTTGCACTTACTATGTTACACGTTGTATATCATCTCTGTATTCCCGTGATTTTTGTAAAGTTTTTCAGTTTACCTAAAACACATAACATTGCCTGAGATTGGTTTTGCGTCTGATATGGCGACGGACTTGCCACCCGTCATATCATGGAAATTAATATCGTTGGCTAATCGTGGGTGCATAAGTGCGACCTTTTTCAGGGATCAGGGGCGTGACTTTTTTTTTCTTATATTATTTTAATAGTTACAAATAAGGCTTAGAAGAGAGTCAAAAAACTGTACACAGGTCATACATACGTTTGGGTTATACTCGTACGTTTGTTACTCGATTACGTCATTATCGCTTTACGAATATTTACTCCCGGTGCTGAGGGTAGGGTAGCCGGAGGAATTATAACATCGATACAAGTATAACATCAATGGTGCTGTTACATAATGGTATAAAAACGGCAAAAAAATCACGTTTGTATTACGAGAGCACCCCTGATATAGTTAGTTCGTTTTTATTTTAGTATTTGTTGTTATAGCGGCATCAGAAATACATTATCTGTGAAAATTGCCTAACCTAGCTATCACGGTTTATGTGATACAGCCTGATGGCAAACAAACAGACGGACACCGAAGTTTTAGTACTAAGATCCCGTTTTTACTTATTGGGTACGGGACCCTAAAAAAGGGATTATCTTATGATTTTGGTTATATTTTTGAAGCCCAACGCAGTCGATCTTCTTTGGTCGCAATGGATCCTAGCCTCCATGGAGCTAGATGTTCAAGAACGAGAGGCTCTGCAAGCTGAAATCGCCCAAAAACCGTCGGCGTTGCTGTTCGAGAGGATCGCCGAAGTCACTTTACTCAGAGGATATATTTCGACACT
This sequence comes from Lasaia peninsularis, assembly GCA_018236625.1. Taxonomy (NCBI): domain Eukaryota; kingdom Metazoa; phylum Arthropoda; class Insecta; order Lepidoptera; family Riodinidae; genus Lasaia; species Lasaia peninsularis. Next base: position 9,726 of record DVZL01001198.1, read on the forward strand.
ATACGAATCTATGCTTGTATTTATGCAGGTTTGTTTTAAAATGTATATTATTAACCAACTCGTAAACAGCTGTGTTTGTTTTAAGTGTTTGCTTCAAACATTATTTGGGATAGGTAACCTGTTACCTACTCTGGTTACTTATATTTCCAAAAGTATTTATATCAACTACCTGCGCCGGGCGGCCTTAGTTAAATATTTTACCGACAGACCTATTATAAGTTACAATTCAAACAAAACACTAACATTCGTAAGGAGAACGACTTGGTTCTCGAACATTTAACCCGGACAGTAAAGGTGTCATATTTTTATTTTCAGGAAAGTCCTTTGTTATTACTCACAACATTTCTTTATCGCTGTATACATCTGCATATATTTGACACAGAAACTAAAAATATACTGACCAATTTTCTGCAATACTATCAACGTAGATACAGTATGGATGCAAATGGTTTCACGTGGGATATGTCTAAAGAAACGCTGCAGAAGATTGCAGTGACTTTGATCAAAACTGCATTATTATACTGCTTCGACAGTGCACTGCATCAGAAGGAATTTTTGAAGTGTTTAGCGGAGGTGAATTTTGAAAAAGATTTGATTGGTAAGTAATACAGAGCATATTTTATATTATTCGTGGAAAGCGTGCATGTTTTCAACTAAACACACTTCAAAAAAGGACGAAATTTAGCCCCTTGAAGGTGTATAGGCCGTTTTCTATGCTGGCAGCTAAAATAATTATTGTCATAGAAAAACAAATTAAATTACTTTAGTTTTATAAGTTTTCCATCATATTTGAATATAAAAAAGTAATATCTATAATATATATACTGATTAAGTACAGCAGTAGTAGCAGTACCCATGATGTACTACTTGCTCCGAAGTAATATTTTGACGCATACAACATACTCACTGTCCAAATTTTATTACATTTATGACTTGATAGCTTAGGTTCATAAGAATGATCCTATTAGTCCATCGTGTCTATGAGTTGAATTTATTTAGTTGGTGCTTAACTATATTAACTTATGTGGTTCTATTCGCTAAGTCATGTTAAAAAAATAAATAAAAAACATGTACACAAACTTTCGCGCTAGTGTTAGATGATGGAACTATTTTTATGTGATGGGATCAAAATAGATTATGAAAATGAACACTTTATTTTTTAATTTTCAGTACAATCTCCAAATTTTTCATCATTGTGCGAAATATTTGAAACATCAATGGAAACATCATTTGTAATGAGTCTGTCAAAAATGCTATCAGACACAGATAACAAATATTTACTACAATGTGTCCAAACTTACACAGTTAGGGGGAACTATGAAGTGGCCCTAAAAATTGCCAAATTAGCTGACCTCCCAGTAAACGAAATTCTAGTTATCAAATGGGAACGAAAATTCAGGAAAATTGGACAAGACTCTATCGAAGTCAACGGTTTTTCTGATAAAATTTATACAACTTTCATAGCCGAAACTAGTGAAGCCTTTAGGGAGGCCGGAGTGAGTTTCAATGAAGCTGTTAAGTTTCTTACTAAAGTTGCTAATGTTATAATGGATGTCGTACAAAGGTTCTACGCATACAGAATTATCATGAGTTGGTTTGAAAATCACCACGAATATGGTGATAAAAGAGAGGATATAGAACATATGATGTGGGCAGCATACTTCACAAAATCTTCATCCAGCCGACAAGAAATTTTTCTGAGTAACTGCCGATCCACATTGGAATTTGTTTTAAATGGGCAAAAAGAATCTGAAATCTCGAAACAAAATCAACTTTCTTCCCAGGAACCACTTAAAATGACATTACATGAAATAGAAGTAGAATCAGACGTAATGAATGTAGAAAATATAAAAATACTCGATGAAGTCGACGAGGTGGAATGTTTAAGAAGAACAGTGAATCAACTTTTGGAACTTAAATTATTAGCAGAAGCTTTTCGATTGTCGACTCTATACAAAATCTCTGATGAATACGCATACAGAAGCGCAGTGTGCCCGGTTCAAATAATAAAAACATGCCTCAGACTGGCCGAAGGAACTTGTTCTCCATACGAGCTCCCTCAAGAGCTGCGATTAGTTATCTCATCTCCTACCTTGCAAAATAAATTGTCTGGTAGGTAAAATTGTTTAAATAAAACTTTTTAAACGACTTTTAAATAAACCAATCAATTGCGAAGCGGACGCCCTCGAAGGGTTGCGTTTGTTGTATGGGAGCATGCTTTGTATATTTAGTTTAATCTGCTTTTAGTGTTTATTGTTGTAGTGGCAACAGAAATACATCTTCTGTAAAAATTTCACAAGTCTAGCTATCACGGTTCTCGAGATACCCTATGGTGATAGACTCACAGATAGACAGACGGACAACGGAGTCTTAGAAATAGGATACCATTTTTATCCTTTAGTTTTTTTTACCCTAAGAAAGTGGGTGGTTTCGATTCCTCGAAATCCTTTTTTTATATTCCCTATAGACATAATAATATGGTATATAGATGTTATCACATGTTGTAGGCATATTTAAAGGCCTATGGTCGAGTGTAGTCGGTGTCCGACTTTAACGCAAGAGGTTTCGGATTCGATTTCGGGGAAAGCAACTTGTTTTCATGAGATTTTTCAGATTATGTGAAAAACAACGTTGACTGAGATTATGTTTGTAACCAACACGGCGACGGACTTGCCACCTTCCACCATGGGACCTAATGTCGTCCGCTAATCTACTCCTGCAGGGATATATTGTAATTCTTTTTTTGCACTTAAATGCTCGAGGTATTTGCTTTTGGAAAACACAATTTGATGAAATGAAAAAAATATTTGCATTTTTACTGTGTTTGAATCGATTGTCAAATGAATGTATTTGTATATTTCAGTGTCGGAGGCGTCGGAGACCAGTTTCGAGGAGTTGGTTGTGATACAAGAGCGGCCGGACGCCGCCGGCGCCCCGCAGCTGGCGGCGCGGGAGGACGCCGACACGCTGACGACGCTCGAGGCGCTCGCGGCCCGCAGCGGGCTCGCGGTCGCCAAACAGGTCATTCGTTTTCAGACGAATCTTACTTCCTATATTATCCCTAATCCGTATTGATATTAATGCGGAACTAACTGTCTCTGTTCATTACGCTTTCACGCCTAAAACCACTGCACCGATTTTGATGAAACTCTTTACAGAGATAGAGTTGCCCTCGAGTTCTTCCTCGAGTTTTAAAAGACGTTTGAAAAGACGACATAAAATTGAATTTGAGTTACTTTATTGCAATTTTAATATGCTTAAGTTTTTTTTAATTTGTATTATTTATTAGGTCGCCAGTTACTTCCGCATTGCGCTTCAGATTGGCTGGGACTATATATCTGTCCTGAAGAACCAGAGCAACCCTCTGGACTTTATCAATTTAGTCAGCGGCAAAGCCCGAATGTCTTTGGCCAACTTGGTGTTCAGGACATTCAATGTGCCAACGAAACAGGTAATCTATTCAAGTATATTTTTGTCGAGTGGTGTCGGTGTCTTGACGCACGAGGACCTGGGTTCGATTCCCGGATCCATATATTTGTTTCAGTGTATCAGATGTAAAATATCTTCACGCTATGTTCCTTGCGAAGTAGGCAGAGAGTATCGAGTGCCAAATGTCACGATCTCTGCATACTTGTCTAGCTTCCTCCACATTCATCATTCTCTTAAATTGTGAAGACTTAACACCACCCTCGGATGCGAGCTATTTGGCCGTGGAATATTAACCAAAGTCTCCCCGGCTACCTAAATCCATCTACATTCGCATTCTATATCTTTGTCAATCTTTCGTCTTTCATTCCACATGACCGAATGATGAAAAATGTAATTTTGCCAAGAATTGGATTTGTGCCCGATATGGCGACGGACTTGCCACCTGTCACTTCATGGGACCTAATGTCGTCGGTTAATCGTGGGTGCATATGTGCATCTTCCTACACCTTCGGGGATATGGGCGGATTCAATATATTACTATTACAAACTTCATTTTAATGAATGAAATCAAGGCATAAGTTTACTTCCAAATATATAACGTGTATTGTCTTAAATAACGTACATTATACGACGGTGTTATACCTGTAAATGTAATAAAACCAGTTTCATGACATTTTGGTTTTGCTGATATTAGCATATCTATTAATTCTTTGAGAATCCGCTAGATGGTGCTATGGGAAAATTCATACATTATTATACATCTACTCGAAATTTACGCGGACCAAGTCGCGGATAATAGCTAGTTTGTGTTTTTGTTACTGCAATCGAGTAAATTAGACCTGATATCTAATATTTTAAACGACAAAATCTGGCGTGATGATATCTATTTATTTATTCACTCTCCTATTACTTTTGTACAGATTGCAGAATATCTATGCCGTGAAATGGTGGCTGCTATAATTTCTCCTCATTTAGTAAAAACCTCAACGTTCAGACAGAAAGAGCACTTCCAGTACACGCTCTGGGGCTACGTTCTAGACTCAGACATAGAAATGTTCTTGAACATGCGACCGGACGCTTGTAGTCACATCGGAAGGCTTATCCTTGATCACCTTCTGGCTTTCCAAAAGATATACAAAGCGACCAGTCCGACGGAAATTCCAGAAAATTCTCTGGATGACAGCTGTCTCGACGTTGAGACCCTTATCGACGAGGAATATCAGAATCTTGATGGCGAAGAGATCGATTCGATATTGACTGAAGAGGGAACACTACTTTCTGCGGAAACCGAGTCTGTTTACTCAGTATCAACGGTATATGCCGCCGGCAGCAAGATGACCAGGGACACGAGAAGAAATCTTTTTGATATAATTTCAAAAAGTAACGTCCACGTGCGATACGAAATTAAGTCGAACATACGTAAAATTACCAAAGGAGCAAAATTGTCTACGAAACAAGTAAGTTTATGTTATATAATGACCTATTTCAATTCAGGGTCAGGCTAGATGTGAAAAAATATAGTTAGTTTCAAACTTCGGAAGGTAGAGTAGTCGACATGTACACCAGACCCTAAACGCCCAACTACTAACATCTATATGGATACTCCCACGGAATCGAGAGCTGAAACAAACTTGTGTCTGAAGTAAAGAGAATTTCGACACGAGTTTGTTGCGGCTCTTGATGACGTGAAACCGAAAATCCGGCCAAAAATTAAGCTGATCCTGTTGCATAATTTCTCGGGAAGTCTATAGGAAAAGAGCTTCATCTTAAGCGCTTTGTACCAAATATCCTCCTCGATCATAACCATGCGCGTGTCTGTGTGCGTGTGCGTGTGCGTGTGCGTGTGTGTGTGTACGCTCGTAAATGTTTCCGTTTGTTTTTGTATAAATCGCTTACAGTTACAGCACAGATGAAGATTATTTTTTTTATCTCATTTATTTACTGAAAATGTATTTTTTACATTTGATATGCCACATAAGAAACGTTGATATACGTACCTACGTATACACCCTCAGTAAATATAAAGGCACAATCCAAAAAAAGCAGCTTTTTTTCAAATAAGCTGCTCATTATTTAAGGTGATACGTACACTGACCGTCCGGTATCGTGACTTACAGGTGAACATAATATCGATCGAGCTGCTGGTGGTGGCGCACGAGTGCTTCAGCTGCGCCTGCGACACGGAGGGCGTCGCCGTCGCCCTGCGCTCGGCCTCCGCCCTCGCCGCGCGCCTGCGGGCCGCGCGCTCCTGGAGGCTCATGGTGCGGCTGCTCACCGGACTGGCGCGGTACACCGAGTGCGCCTACATCCTGCAGGCCAGTATACCTGTTACACGAGAGGTTCGGTCTCGTAGACCCTTCTGATGGGCGTAGGACCCCACCCGATTATATTCCGGCCGAGCACTCTGCCCGCACCTCACTCTAGCTACGTTGTAAAAGTACATAAGATGAACAAAATTTTCGAAAAAAGAAATGTGACTTTCTCGAACTCCCTGGAACATTAGTCTTATTTATTTAATCTTTTTTGTACAACGTATGCAAATATGTTATACAAAAGGCGAAGTTAATGCGCATCTTCGTGTAATGTTTCAGTAATATCGTATTTATTGTTAACTATTTTGTCTGCGTGTGAATAATTTTCGTTTAGCTCAGATTCCGTTTCCATACTAACTACCAATTAATATTTTAAAAAGAAAACATTTATTTTATTTCTTAAACGAATATAAAAAAGCAAGAATTTAGTAGATTAAAATTAAACAAAAATAAAATAAATATTTTTGAAACCTCCATCAAAAAATTAAATTAATAATTTCGCTCAGTCAAAGCCGTAAATATTGTTTATACTTCTATTTAAATATCTATGAAAGAGATTCAGATCATAAATCATATTCGGAACGTTTTTTTAAAACTTTTTTTGTAATAAAACCAAATAAAAATTACAGGCACTTCGGGACAATCATCAGTTTGAGTTCCTCCTCGGACAATTCGACTACATGCTCGGCCAGCAGCAGGACAAAATCGCGGAATTCAAGCACGGACTGCTCGACTTTTTGAAAACCCACTGTCCCGGGGACACCGACACATACATAATGGTAGCGCTACACTTCAATATGTACGCGGAGGCCGCCAACGTTAAGAAGAAACAGGCCCTAGACCTAATAGACGATTTGGAGAGGATGGCGGTCGATGCTTCTAAAACCTCCCCGAAGAAATCGCAACCGGTTTGGTTACAAATTCACGATAATGTTCCGACGAGAACTTTATTGGACACTGCCCTAAACCATTGCACGGATGCGTCCGAGCTGTACCTCCAAGGTGGGTGCACCGGGGCCGCGGGAGAGATGGCGACACTTGCTCAGCAAATAGCTCTGCAGATATCCCTCCTGAATGCGTCCCCCACTCGACTCATACTCAACAGGAGTACGGGACAGCTGTACAGCCTCATCAGTGATTATTTAAGGTATGTATAATCTGTCTGTTGTCGTGTGCCTATTCGAGTAGAGTCGTTGTCCGGCTTTGATGCATGACGTCTTGGGTTCTATTCCCGCAACATATTCTTATAAGTTTGGATTTGAGTTCGATTTGGCTTGTCACCTGTCATGGGATATAATATTGTCGGTTAATCGGGGGTGCATATGTACCTCTCCCTACTGTGTTGGGGACATGGGCGTGATGATATTTTAGTAATTTGTTTACAATCTTCATTGTAATTATAACTAAACATTACCTAAAACCTTTATAATATTTACAAAGACATAAAGAATCACACTATAAGATATTTTTAATTTTTCTTAACTCGCCATCATCATCACCGTCACAGCCTTGTGTTAGACATCACCGTCACGAAAGGCGGTATGAAAGAATTTTTTATATGTGGTTTTTTTATTTAATTTAGGGTTCTGTTTTTTCTGTCTAACTATTTGTCATCGAGCTATATCTCATGAACCGTGAACTCTTCGTACGGAAGTCTGACTCGCGTTTAACTGTAAAGCAATAAGCCTTTTTACATAAAAAGACTTATTGGTATCATGATAATTATTATTATTTTATAGTTTTCAACTGTCTTTCCTCAACATATTTGAAACCGTGTTTCATGGCGCATTCTGGGGGAATCCTACGTCTAGTCGTGAACTAAAATTGTTTGATGATGATGACGATGTGAGTTAATATAAAAAAAGGAAAATTGAAAGTAACAACATATACCTACTTGTATTTCTAGATCTGGTGCATTTGATTCCAACATTTAAGGCAAACATACAATTTGCTTACTTACAGTGGTGAGATCGATTCATTTGTTTTGTGAAGTTGAATGTTTTCGGAAATTCTTTATAGAGACCAGTAGTAAAGTAATTTATCTAGATATTATTTTGCCGTGTGACTCGTTCGTCGTGAGTATCGTGATCTGCCACGATTCCAACATACTTTCCTAGCTTCCTCAAAGTTCATCATCCTCTCCATACAAACATGCCGATTTCGGAGGGTCTCGACGGCACCCCGTGATGATTCTCGAGCTGTGATGATACTGCGTGTTGCAGCTTCATGGAGGGTCTGGTGGCGTCGCGGGGGCGCGAGGCGGCGCGCGGCGCCTGGCGCGAGCTGGCCTACCGCCGCGCCCTCACCAACGACCAGCCCTACCTCCGGGACATGGCGCTCTACAGACCTGACGTCGCCAGGAGGTGTCTGGAGAGGTATCACTGGGGCGACCAGTTCTGCAACATCACCAAAGCTTCCGATTGTATTCGAGACTAGCTGTGCCTGCGACTTCTGAAATAAAAGTAGCCTAAGCCGTTCCTTATCAAATTAGCTGTGTACCAGCGAAAGTCCCGTCAAAATCGGCCCAGCCGTTTTTGACCGGAGATTAACGGGATGAGAAACAGACAGACAGACATTAAAAATAATTTCAGTATATGTACCTTGAATGTAGACATACAGACACTTTAATTTTAATTATAGGTGGCGATAGGCTTGCCACCTATCACATCAGGGCCCTAGTACCTTGGCTAATCGTAGGTGTGTTCTAGTATATCTAGTAGACTTACGAGTCGTGGATATACTAGCACACATCTGCCAACGTCTTCGGGGATTATAGGTTATTTATTTTTATAGATTAAAACGTAGTACCAAATCTGAAAATAGATGGCGCTGTGCATTTTTTACTTCGCGCCTCTAAATTAACTCGGCCTTAATATTTAAACGTCATTGGCCACCAACTTTATTTCACCAATATTATTTATTTGTTTAGATTTAAATATTAATAGATCAAATATTGGACCCATTCTCTAAGGACTTGTTAGGAGTGCTATTTTTTTTTTATGAAAAAAAGAAAGAAGTAAAATTTTGCCTATTTAACAGGTATAAAACAGAAAAGAAAAGGACATCTGCGTCACAGGCCGCCATGACAGAACTTAAGTCACTCCTCAGATGACACATGAAGTGATATTATGAAAGATCTCATTGAATTTCTCATATACGTTTTATAATTATCCAAAGCTTAATCAAAATATA
>DVZL01001199.1:0-18652 GCA_018236625.1 Lasaia peninsularis
AACAAACAAACAAACAAACAAACAAACAAACAAACAAACAAACAAACTTTTCCTCTTTATAATATTAGTATAGATTATCTAGTTATTTATGAACATTTATTTATACCCGACTTATTTTAACCTTGACTACCATAAACTACCAGCGTTACAAAACCTAGCCAGTCAGGAAAAGAAACTGCGAAACAAACTCTCCGGAAACCATGACTTGTTTAATCAAATTTAAACTATATCAATATTAATTTGATGTATTTATTAGAATGAGTCAATCTTAGAATCTTATGCCGTCGCAGCCTTTTTTTGAACTTTCGAATGTATTTTAAGCAATTTCGTGATTATGAACGATTTTTGTATAGCTTTCATCGTTTACGCAGCACAGGAAAGCTTTTAGTAAAATAAATTACATTTTGGCGTTTTTTATCGTTTTTGATTCACTTCATAGTATAATTTTATATAGCCTCATTGAATTGACTATTCAATACAAAAATAATGTATAATAAAATATTATATTAAACTAAACAAACTAACTCTATAAAATTATTTTACACAAATAAGGTAACAAGTTCACAATATCACTAATACTCTTGACTCTCAAACGGCCTAATTAGAAATTGATTCACATGAGAATTATATATTTTAACATACATTTTTTCTGATAAATTCCCCAAGTTAATTATCGTATTGTACTAATTCCATATGTATCTATTCTATGCATACGTTTAAGAATATTTAAGAGATTTAAAACGTGTGATGTAAATAGGCTTTGAAAATTGTGGCCCTTAAAAGTGAAATGGCTTTTAGTATTCGAAGTACGTTGCATAATACAAAACGTTCAGACTCAAGTTGGTCTTCAGCATTGATACCCTGGACTTTAGAGATGAAAAAATATATGATAAGTTTGTTTGCTTGTTCGTGACGTTTAATCGTCGAATTGAGAATTTAGACATAATTTATAAAAAAAAACACTTACTTTTCCACTATTTAAGAGTTTTTTTATGACTACAATGAAATTCCACGAAGTGCCTACTACTGGAAGTATAGAAACGGAAGTAAATAGAATTTCCTTTTTTTAAAATTTAGCTGGACTCATCGAGATGGAAAAAGCTTAAGCCAGTACTCGAGTCAGTTATATAATTTAAAAAAATGGCAATGCAAAAAATTTTTCCCAGAATTTATTCCTTTCATTTAGTACATTCTCTTCCTTACTAATAGGATTTATTTTACTATATTTTTTATGTCTTGATAATTATCGGCCCTAGGCTATAAGTATTTATATAAATATCTGTCATTAACATCTATAACATAAGGTTAGATCAATTGTGTAATTTGTCCGGGAGTATTTATTTATTTAAACATTTTTACAATAATTTATATAGAAAAACCCTCAACATAATACAGTTTTTAGACATGGAAACTATCGATTTTTATATAGGGTCCAGTGGCACATTGGATGCCTAAAAATATTATCAAGGATGGCTCGAATTTCATTCTCTTAGCTTGTTTGGCTTCCGGTCAGCCGCACAATTCCTCCGTCGTTTTCATTTGGCAACGCTCTTCTTACATAACGCTGGGAAACGTTATAAAGACAATAAACGTGTCTGTTACATTAAGTACATAACTTAATATATTAATGAGATGTCTTATTCATTTACGGGGTTAATATTAAATATTACTGGACAAATTACACAAATTGAGCTAACCCCAAAGTAAGCAAATTAAATGTTTGTGTTATGGGTGTTAGTCAACGATACTAATACATAGAAATTCTCAAATAGACACCAGAATAAATTTAATCAACACCCAGTCCCTGAAATACAAACACGTATGTTCATCACACAAATGTCTGTCCCCGTCGGGAATCGACCCCGAGCCTTGCGGTTAGTCGATGCGATTAAGCGTGTACGCTAGCCACTCGGCCAACGAGGCGGTCAATATTCGTATATTCTGGGCTAGTTTAACCATTTTGTTATTGCTATTTATTACTGTCGTAGTTATTACTGTAATACATCGTCTTAAGTCTATACTTTATATACGACGGATTTGCCTCCTATCATTTCATGGCACATAATATCGTCGGCTAATCGCGGGTGCATGTGTACATCTGCCAAAGCTTTCGGGTTTCTATATCAAATGATACCGTGGTCCGATACCTAATATAAAATATTTGATATAGCGACTGCCACCTGACCAATATAACTCAAAAGCGAAACTAGACCCAATCATAGATTAGTCCGAATTCGATTACACTTATCTATCTGTTCACGAGGGTTCACTGTAACACCATTTAGAAAATAAAAACATGAGTTAGAAAAACTCATAGATTCTCATGGCGGGGTTCCAATCCTAGACTATCGGAATAACAGTCCGAAGCTCTATCAACTAGACCACCTAGGCTTCTCATTACTGTAAGAAATGAGAGTAATAAGTGCCTGGTTTATTAATTGATCTCAGACAGACAATTTGACAAAACGCACTGAAGCACTACAAATATAAAGCCTACCTATCAACCAACCAAAAACTCAAAAAATCACGTTTGATGTATATAAGCCTCATGTAATATTTATTTTAATTTAATAAAATATTTTAATTTAATTATTTACATATTCTATAAATATTATTGCCATTATTAATATCGATGAAAAAAATCAGGTTCGTGTATAGTGTATGTTTTTAGTATTTTTTATTATAGAGTCTGGCTGTCACGGTTCATGAGATATAGTCTAGTGACAGACATACGGATAGCGGTGTCTTAGTAATGAACCAAAAAATTGCTTGAGTAGAGTTGGCTTATGCGAATATATTCTAAATGACAAGTATTTATTAAATTTTTCGTATGATGGAACATCCGCAGAAAGAAATATCACTTCAAATAACATTAACATGGTTATATTTAATGAGTTTTTATTTAATTTAAGTTAGAATTTAATTTATTTTACCTGGCAGGTCACAATGAAAAATAAAATGCGAAGTGAGAATAGGACTCGCGCAGGAAGGTTCCGTTTGCGTAATAACGGCAAATCATTCACGTTTTTTTTGTATGGGAGGACTCTTTATATATTTAATTTATTCTATTTTTAGAATTTGTTGTTATAGCAACAACAGAAATACATCATCTCCAACAGTCTAGCTATCACTGTTCATATAATACAGCCTGGTGTCAAATAAGCAGACAGACAGGCAGACAGATGATGTTATTTAATTTTAGAAAAAAATTTAAAGCTGTTTGCTACAGCATCACTTCTCGTGTGAATTTCTAATTTAATAAACCTCAACCGTGTTTACTGGCTTGTAAAACGTCTTGGCAATAAGGATCAATGAAATTTATTCAAGATTATAGACTTAATGCTTGAGCAAATCCGGAATTACTATCTTATTGATTTTTTATTTAATTTCATTACATATTATAAAACAAAATTCGCGATAAACTTAAAAAGTAATAGACAAATTTTCATATAGTTTTCAACAAAAGGATCCCTGTGGAAGGCTTTAGTGTGTATTAAATTTTAGATTCTACGTGAACTGACGATATTATTTTAACATATATCGAAAAATTTAACAGGTAGGGATCTTTCCTTTTCCAGTTTACGCGTCATAAAAAATATTGAATTGGTTGAGGTTTTTTTTACAATTTTAATGGTTAGTTAAGTTCAAAGATTTCACTGAAAATTTATAAGCGCTATTTTACGGTGGAAGTTTTAATGTTAAGGGCCTATTCGATTCTGCGTAATTTTCAAATTTGTGAATTCACATATGTGCATTTCTAATATTATATGAAATAAAAGAACTTGATAAGGATCAATTAATTTAAATTTGAAAATCGAGAGACAATTTTAAATGAGATAGGGTCACTATTAGGGATGATTTCGACCGACCGAACTGCAAGAGAAAGCAGAAAAACGGATCCTGCGTTTCCTCGCTTAAGCATAAGGAGAAAGTGCCATTACCAGACGAACTAAAAATAGACATATTTTTTCTGATATGTGCACAACGCGATTCTCAACAATCAAGATATGATGTCAATGGCGTTTTGTAAAATTAGAGATTTTCCGTTATTAGAATACAAAAACGTAGTTATACTTGATGAAAGTAATGAAACCAAACACCGAGTTATGATAAAGCCCTAACTGCTAGGATCATGTCGTATACAGTAAATAAAAATCCTATATCAGCGAGATATGCTTTTACTTCGTGTGCATTATAACGCACGTACGCAAGTAATCATGAAAACTTCTTTTGGAACAAGATAAACACAAAAGATGGATGGTATGATGTCTAAAATTTCTGTGCCACAGATAGTTGGTATTATGTAAAATTCGACAATTTTCAATCGGCTTTGTGGTCAAGCGTTGTCAGTTTCCGACTTTGACGCACGAGGTCCATGGTTCGATTTCTAAGTAGGCCAACTTGTTCTTTGAGATTTTTAGCTTATTTAAAAAACTTAACAATGTCTGCGATTGGATTTGTGTCTGATATAATTTATTGCCACGTAGGCTTAATATCATCGGCTAATCGTGGGTACTATCGTAGGCTGATGTACCACTGCTTACTGCTTCGGGGATATGAGCGTGACGATATTTGTTTTAAAAGCTTTTATTTAACTTGCATTATGTGTATGTAACTATGTATGTTCGGGTGGATTCAATTTTGAAGTAAGTAGATATCTTCACCAGAAAATTCAATTTTGAAGTAAGTAGATATCTTCACCAAAATTAAGCTGAAATTTTGTGTACTCGTTCAGTTTGGATGACAATGCACGATAAGGTACATGACATTATTCTGAATCTAATATGGCGGACGAACCAAGATGGCGGAATAGTTGTCTTTAAAACATTGCTACAATATGGCTATCAAATGAAACAAAGTTTTTCTTTTTCTAAAAAGTTTTTTTTGCTTTTAATTTATTTATTAAATTCAACCATTCAAAAATCATGACAACGTTATTCAATCCAAAAATTAAATTAGTAAACGTATGTTATTAGATAATGATTGTACGAATATCGCGTGAATTTATTCATTGCTCGGCGATCGCTCATAACAACCCTTTTGATTAACCGATCTATGATCTCGTACTTAGCAACATGCACAGTTAAAAAGGCAACGTTGACAGTTGCGTGAGTTAGATCAAAGGTCGTCTTTATTTTTCGCAGCAGCGTCGCAACTTTACTTTTTAATTTAATTTATAACAAAAATAACATAGTTCTTAATATCGTGGTTCATTTAGGATTTTAATCATGTTTGTTGTCAGGTGCTGTACATAAATAAGTAAAAACGATTATATAACTTGAACTAATTACATAAAATTAAAGAAATACATACTTTGGTCAAATAAAGAAAACGTATTTTTAGTATACCTATTATTGATTTAATAATTTATAAGACTATGGGTATTTTAGGTAAGAGAATAATTTAATTTAAAACATAAAAATTGATTTTTTCGTCGTATATTTTGAAATAACAGCGAAAAGTTCTTAAGGAGATTCCCTAAACTCAGATAGTAATACAACTTAGTTCATGAGACGGTTTTGAGTTCGAGCCAAATTGTGCAAAGCATCAAGACAAAGCGACTGCGTATTTTAATATTTGGTTTGCCTTTTCAACTTATAACTGAGAGCTATGGACGAGATTTAATTTACAAAATGCTACTTTTACAACTTTATAAAAGTTTTGTAAGTTGTAAACTATAATAAAAGTTAATTTACATAAACTATATATTATAAAAGTCACTTTCTCTGTCTGTCTGTTCTAAGCAACGGGTTTTGATGGGGTTTTTTAATAGATGGAGTGATTCAAGAGGAAGGTTTTTATGTATATAACATGTATAGTATACCGTGTATACCCGTATATAGTATACCCGTGCGAAGCCGGGGCGGGTCGCTGGTAAACTATATAAATGGTACTATACTATATAAATGTAAGACTACATAACTAAAATCTACCACCAGAAGCCACTTAATAAGAAGAAAAACAAAAGAAACTCAGTGGGCTTGTCCTTTTCAGGGTTTCGTACCCAAAGTCTGTCTGTCTATTGTTAAATAACATTTGAAACTTTCACAGGTAATGTATTTCTGTTGCGGCTATAACAACAAATACTAAAAATAGAATTAAATAAATACATAAAGAAGCACCCATACAAAAAACGTGATTTTTTCCGTTTTTCTAGATAATGATACGGAGCCCTTCGAGCGCGAGTGCGACTCACACTTGATGATTTTTTTACTGCATACTTTTTTCTTATGGAGTTTTTAAAGAGCTTTTAAAATTTTCTGTCTGAGATTAAATCTGTGTCCGATATGGCAACGGACTTGCCGCCTGTCACCTCATGACACCTAGTCGGCTAATCGTGGGTGCATAAGTATGTATCTTTAAATAGCCCTTCTTCGGGAATATGATCGTGGTGACATTTTTTTTTAGTTTATAGTAAAACCGTTTAAAATATAATTTATGATCCATTAGGTGATGATCGGTGAAAGAAGCGAAGCGATCAAAAAGAAATGTAATTAAAACGGCTTTTTTAAGATTATAAAAATAAATGTTTACAACACTTTATGTTCTCAAATAAATAATAAGGTCTGGACTTCGTTTTCGTGACAAACTAAATTTTAAACAATATGTTTAAGTTTAATAAGACATAAGAAGAGAGGTTTGTCATTTTTATTTTTTATGCATATTAAATGTTTTTTGTAATATTGTCGTAAACAAGGCATTTCATTAAACATTTTAAACTAGACAATATGAAAGGTACAAAAACTTTATGGCTAATAATTTTAATTAAAATACCCCACAACATATAATTTTAATGAATGAATTGATAAATGCAGTAACCTTTAAAGTGGAAGATTAATAAAGCTTAAAATGTTTTACACGAAAAACTTAATAACGAACCTCAATAGATATCAATTTCATTAAAAGCTCCCGTCATTATCACCTGAGCCGATCAGAACAATCGCATCAGGGATAATGAATTAAATTGCAAAGTAATAACATTATGCGATGCTCGAATGAAGCGTTAACCGCAGCCAGAATGACATTTAATTTTAAACTATCGACGTTTAAGAGAAAAACTGATTTTTTTGTTGGGGGTTCGAGTCGGGGTTAGGTCAGTAGTGTGAGCCCGTAGGTGGTGTTGCGTAGGGAGCCGACGGCGTGCGGGAGGCGCGCCGCCTGCAAACCAAGTGAGGGCCGCTTTACAGTAATATAAGCTCCTCGCAATTCCGGCTTCCCTGGTACTATTTGGCATTGACTTGGTAGACGAGAATTTCCCATGTGCGATTTGAAATTTCATTTACTCGCTCTGATTTTTTTAAGTTATCATTTTATACGCTAGGAAAATTGTGGTTTTTAAATTATTTTATTTTATAATTTGTGTTTCTAATATTATTTAACGTAAAATTAATTTAAAAAATATTGAAAAAAAGTTTTCTAAATGAGTGGAAAACTCTTGATTATTTTCAGAAAACTTGGGTATTTTTAATGTGCAAGTGTTTCTTTTGTGAAATATTATATAACAAACAAAACTGTTTATCATTTTACATGACACAATTAAAAATTACCATATTATAAACGTCACTAATTTATTTTCAAACCCCACGTGAAAAATTATCGAAATTAAAAAATCTATAAGGTTATGACAACTAAATGGTGTTTTGAATATAAACTATCACATACTTTCATTTTTTAACAATCGAATAATAGTGCTACTAATTTATAATTAACAGTTATAAAAAAACTACCCATCTTGTTTACGTAATACGCAAGTACGCAGTTCGAATAAAAGTTGACTCTTAAAACTATTGTAGATAAAAAAAAGTTATTCTTAACTTGAAACGCGAATGTTTAATAAAGATTAATTATTCATAAAAGGTTATTTGATTTCATAACTTTTAAAAATAATTAGAATTTGGTTACAGATTGAAAGAGAGAGTTGGGACACCAAAACCCGCTTTCCCACATTCCAGTATTAAAAGCGAAAACCGCGGTTACTGCGTTGGTATTGAAAGGGACGGAAATAAGGACGTTCTAAAAGTGCGAGGGTGCGAAAGATAGAAATGTAAGGCGGACTTACCTCCTCTGTGGCACTGGTACCCTG
The DNA here is from genome assembly GCA_018236625.1 of Lasaia peninsularis. Lineage (NCBI taxonomy): Eukaryota > Metazoa > Arthropoda > Insecta > Lepidoptera > Riodinidae > Lasaia > Lasaia peninsularis. The sequence goes on from DVZL01001199.1 coordinate 8,084, forward strand.
GTAGCTCGTTACAGGTCGCGTAATGTGGCCCGGAATAGGAACGTTGCAGCGGACGAGCTATTGCGACGGTTCCACAGCGCGGACTGCAATTGCGTTGCACTTAGGAAGGGGTGGTGCATTCTGTGCAAGCGAGACTGCATCGCCCGCCCACTAGCTTCATGTCTCACTTTTCCGCCTTGCAGTTCTTGAAAACTTACATCACTTAACAGGTGGAAAAATTGCATTCTTAATTATTCATTTCTTCTTAAAATTAAATTTATTACTTTTATTTCAACTTACAATTTATTTATTAATACAAATTTATATGTCAATGTTATGCAATATATATTTATGATTAAGTGAACTTTTTAAAGTTTATGTCAGAAATTAAATCACCTGTATAGATAAGTAAGCGATACGATATCAAAGTAAAATGATAAAATGCGAGCCGTTTGTTCCAGTGTTGTTACAGGGCGGGCGCCGCCTACGCGCTGTCGCCCAGGCGACCGCCCGTCGCAACTCTCTCCACGTGTCCCGTAGCTTTATAATCGCTGAGATTTTTCTCAGAGAATGTGCCAGACGCTTACATGCGAAAAGTTACGTTAATCTCTGTTTTGCAGCCTGTTAACGTTTTCAACCATTGACACTTCTTTTCTCCGTTATCCATTTGATTATTATACATATTTAATTGTGTTTTTATGACTTCTGTTGTCGAGCGTAGTTGGTATCTGACTTCGGCGTAGGTAGTAGGTATTTTTCGGTTTATCTGAAAAACATAACGTTGCCTGAGATCGATTTGCACCCGATATTTGCCTCGTTGGCCGAGTTGCAAGCGTGCACGCCTTCCTAATAAATATTTTCCAATTTACCCAATCTTGAGCAGTGAGATGGATGTGTATACATATTAGAGGTGGTGTATATATATTTTAAAGTAGTGTATATGTATTATACAGTGATTTATATGTATTTTAGAGTAGTGTGTGTGTATTTTGATTAAAACTATTAAAATTCGAACGCATCAGACCAGTTAATGAACTAATAAATCGTTAAACATAGTATCGTCTAATTTGTTGACACAAAGCAATTTTATTGTCCATGTTTGAACGATGAAAATTTCAATTTTAGGATACTCGCGTTATTATTTATTAATTATTACATTATGGGCTTTGTATTACATAGTTATAAAACACTGTCAGTAGTTTAATTAAAAGATGTCATCCAATGTTTCATCGGATTATTGCGTACATACATAATGTATCAAATTGTCGGACCATTAATTAAACGATATAGGTAAAGTGAATGATAGAGATCGTGGCGGCGCAAAAAGTTCTAGTTTTGATTTCTAAGCCAAAAAAATTGCTATAAAAATGTTATATTCATTTTTTTTAGTTTTATCCCCAATGGAGAAAGGGGTTTTACGAGATTGCATCGGAGCTACTAAATGAATAGACCTGTTAACATATATTTTTTGTTTCAAAAATAACGTCGTTCTTCTTAGCTATAATTTATGGAAATTATATGTTTGCGCATTCAATGCCATAATCTCATTTGTTAGCATGAGATATTTCAAAGTGACATAATACTTTGATGATACCACGAAGCTGATTTGATGAGGGAGCTTGAAGGTATTAGAGCCTACTCGTAAAGCCGTAGGAATGTCTGTTAGTCCATCAAGTTATGGAGGGTTTCTTGAGACTTCTTTAAAATTATATTTTATTATGAAATTAAATTTGCCCCGGTCTAAATTTATACACGCTAATGCATCATGGAAATCTAAACATAATATCGTGGGCTGTGTGTGGTTTCACGTTATACGTCTTCTCTCATATGAGTAAACATATTTACTTAAATGTTAAAAAAACTTAAGAACCAATAAAAAATACTTAAGTTACAAAGTTACTAACATGTGAAAGTCTTAAAAGTAAAATAAACTATTGTTAAAACTAAGTGCAAAAAACTATAAGTTCCAATACTTGCATAAACTCAATATGTAAAGTTGAGAGAAAGTTTTGATTGCATTTTAACTGAAATTTGATCGCCTAGTTGGTGCAAAGGTTAGCGTACACCTAATAACAGCGAGTCTCGGGTTCAATTCTCACCATGTGCAGGTATTTATGCAATGAACATCAATATCTGTATTTACGGGTCACAATCATATAATTTTGCTTATTTTGGGATTACATCAAATTTTATTGCCGTTTTTTAGAGTTTTTACAATTTCTCAACTTTTAACAATTCGTTTGTTAAATAGGTAATTAATGATTAATTTATGTTAAAAAAACTTATAAAAGTAAATGACATAAATTTATGTTAATTTTTTTCCAAGGTGTCTTTTATATTTGCCAAAAGAAAATATTGACAACTGCATATTGCTGAGCATAAAGCATTTATTTTAATATTCTACCACACGTATAACTCTTATTACAGTCTCGTATAAGTCGAAATTTCAATTTTACAAATGAAATACGATTATGACTAGTTTCGCCATGAAGGGTCGTTGTATGACTTAGACTCGTGAGATCCCGGGTTCGTTTACCGGATAGGTAACTTGTTGTTATAAGTTTTTTTAGTTTACCTGAAAAAATCTTCTTGTTTGCTGAGTTAAATTTGTATCCGATATGTCGATGGAGCCTGTGACGGCATGAGCTCTAATATCATCGGCTACTCGTGGGTGTATATCTACCTCTGCCTACCTTTTTAGGGATATGGGTGTGACGATTATATAGTTACTAGCTGTGCCCGCGACTTTGTCTGCGTTTTTATTTAATTATTTTATTTTATACATTTCTAAAATAAAAGTAGCCTAAGCCGTTCCATATTAAATTAGCCATCTGCCGTCAAAATCGGTCCAGCCGTTTCAGAGATTAGTGGGTACAACCAAACAGACAGACAAAAAATCTAAAAAATGATGATTTGGTACGCTTGGGCACATAATGTCTGCTATTCCATAATACTACACATATACTGTCTTGATATTTGTACCTTGTAAATATACATACACATTTAGTAAAAAGCGTATATTACATACGGACACTCCAATTTTATTTAATTGTATAAATTTTAGTTTTCAATCAAAAATTAAGTGTAATTATTGACACAGTACTATTGAGCGTTTCATAAAATAGTTACGATGTGAACCACGTTCGCCCTTCGTGTACAAAACATATTGAATGATTTTTAAAAGGGCAGTACGTGCTTGGTGATATTATATCGCCTTAAATTGCTCAATTTATGTTTTGATTTAAAACCATTCTACTATATCTTTGTTTAATCATTTAATTTAGTATAGTATTAAGTTCTTGTTCTTGTATACAATCCCAATAAGCTGGTTTATGTACATATATAATAAAATTATAATAAAAATAGCCTTTGCCCGAGGGTTCGCTCGCGTTTAATTCAGAGTAACAAGGTGCACCTTTTCTGATTTATAACAAAGAGAACTCGGAATTAAATATTATTTCAATGCGCAATTGTAGACGATAATATTTTGTCTTCCCATTTTGGGGAGAGAATGTAATAAATCACACAAATTTCCATCCCCTATTTTAGAGGCTGGGAGAAAATTTTCAAAAAAAAATAACGCATATATTTTTCATTTGTAACAAATAGCCTGTGTACAAATTTTTAGCTTCCTACCTTGAAAGCTCAAATTTAAAAAAAATCATGCACGATGTTTTTGCTAGTCATAAATAGTCCAAAAAACCAAGTTTTAGCTTTCTACGGAATATTCTATACAAACTTCCATTCCTTATTTTAGACAAGTGAGACTCTTCATTCAACTATCTCCACTTAAAATCACGTCAATTCATCGATTCCTTTTTCGACAGACACACACAGTTTTCCATCTATACAAATAAATAAAATTGGAATGTCTGTATGTAATATTAATAAAATAACAACATATTAATAAAATAAACCAAAAAACTGTTTTGTCTTTTTTAGAATTTTTGTCTGTCTGTACATCAGAACTTTTCACGCGAAAAATTCTGTATGTAAGTACGAAGTCGTATACAAAGGCTAGTTGGAATATGTATAATGAAATATAATTATGTATGGAAATAGGATCAAACGCGTGTGTAATGCAGGTGTAAATCTGAAGCATTGGAATTATCTTCATAGCATCACTTTGATGTGGTTCTTTCATCTGATGCTATTCGTAGCGGCGCTGCTACATCGTGCTACAAGCTACAGCGTTAGCTACGACTAGAACCATGACTACTAGCACAAAAGATATACTTATATGAAATCGTAAGATTTTTACCTAATCTATTTTCTTAATACCAATGATTGTTTTTGTAATGTTCCGGTATTATTTTGGTATAAATCTAAAAATTTAGACAAAGAGTAAACCAATTTTGAAACTGGGTGAATTGTCATAAAACTCAATCTTTTTACCGCAGTTACGGTGATAGTGACAGATTATTTAATGAGATATCAAGTGATTTCTACTCTTCAAAAAAATTCGAGACAAATACGTTTAAACTTATCTATTTAAAAACCTAGCTTTAGAATTTGCAACGCACTGTACACATATTAGGTGGTAATTAACGTGTGTTTTCAATCACAAAATTCGCCTGTTTGATGACTTATCAAAACTATTGAATTGTATATTACCTTGACAAACATTGTACGTGGGGGATAAGGTTTTCAGGGTTCCGTAGCAAAAGATAACAATTTCCTAAAGCTGGTTCTTACCAAACCCCCTAGAATAGGTGGTTGATGATAATATCGGGGTATCGTCCCATATAGAAACGGGATACAGCTAAAGTGAAGTAAAATATCTACTTCTGTGGCCGCTAAAAATACTAAAAACCAAGCTCTTCCATATATCTCTCCCAAACAACAAGCGTGATTTTTTCCATTTTAAAATATGTTGTAAGTACGAAACCCTTCGAGCGCCAGTCCGACTCGCACTTGACCGGTTTGTATTTAATCATATTTACATTTCAAATACGAATAAGTGCTTGTTTGTATAGGCACATACTTGTGTATGAGAGCAATGTTTCCCGTTTTAATTGGGAAATGCAAGTAATCGTTGGTGCGTAAGATATGTAAACTTTTTACAAAGGGCTTGAATGAAAAGCGTAGTTAATCACATTAATATTACATTACGAGATACAGACGTGCCTGGGGTGCGTAGTCTAACTGAGAATTTTACGTTGGTTTCAAAATGCGCCGGAAAAATTGCAGCGTGAAAAATATAGTTGATGATAGTATTATACGTACCTACAACAATTTTATAGAACTATACAGACAGTGACGCACCTACAACATCTATGGTATAGGTTACGGTGTTCTCTTACCGTCAGGAGACCCATGAGCTGGATGTCTTATCCCATAAAAAAAGAAAAGAATAACTCTTTATTGAGCATCAAAAACAATACCAAATAGACAAACATATAAAATAAAACTTTGTGAGTAAACTGTGTATCATTTTAGTCTCTCATTTTTTTGTTACGGCACTATAGCCAAGTCAGCGATTTCTCCCAGGAAACCTTATGGTATGGGACAAAAGTCAAAGAAAATTTCTAAACATTAACATATAAATCTAACACTATACTGTATGTGCAAATCCTGATATAATTAGTTTTTTTCTCTTCGTAAATAAGTGATTAAAGCAAATTATAGATAATGTTTATTTTATTAAAATACTTTTATACATTAGGACGACGAATAAAAACAAGCGGTTACAATAGTCTCCGAAATCGATTATTTGTATGAAGAGAGTGATGTGGAGGAAGCTAAGAATGTTGAAATTATGACACATCGTACTGGTTACCTTCTGCCTACCCTGCAAGGGTCTCGGCATAATTATGTGTATATAATAAAAATACTGATTATAAAAAATACTCGTTAATGGAAACCAAAGATAGTTTGTTAAGATTTTTTGTAAATGACTTGGCCGGATACAAAGTGACATTTCAACGTCAGGAATAAGTAATTCGATTTCTTGCAGTAGGTTTATTTGAAAACATTATATGTAGGCAGCCAGATCTTAAAATAAGAGACGACTAATATATTAATAAGTCGTTAACAAAAGAGATCACCAAAATGGCGGATAATTATTCGACTTGTCGAAGTATTAGTGTACAATATATTTATTTCAGAGCTTGCTATAGTCTTGTTCATCTCAAAGATAAAAGTCAATAAATGAACTCTTAATTAATAATACACTGCGTAAATACGTGATCCCATTGCATGTAGTAAAATAGTAATAATGAAGTTGATCAAAATATAACAATCAGTAGCAAAAGTAAAAAACAACTGTCGTCTATAGATACCCCAGATATTACTACCTCGCTATCATAGCCGGGATCTTAGATAATGTTAGAAAGTCTACCAGCTGCCATATTCTTTACGTGATACTAGATCCTAGATTACTTCTTATAACATTTTTTTATTTGGTTCATTCAGAATAGATAGAAGAAACTAGTTTCTAGTAAGAAAACTACTATTTCTACCATCATGAAATCTTCTACTTGAAATATTTTTAACCGCAAGAATACTCTTAACCAGTTATCTCGAACCAAAACCTTGTTATCTGGAACAAAAAGTTAATTTTGGTTAACGTTTAATTCTAGACAATAAGAAATACTACCATTTCAAATATTTCCAGGCAGAGAAATTTTGATTGCGATCAATTATTAATATTTATCACCAGTGATATCGAAATCACTCGTGATAAATTAAAAATAGCTCCCCAATGGATTCCATTATGTCAGTATCTGTTTTGTCTGTAGCTGGAAAAAAATAATTTATAAAGCAATTTTTTTTGTATTTTTTGTTATACAAAACTTAATGGTTGGTGGTCTCCGCCGTCTACGAACAACTGCGAAACTATAGGTCTCGCGAAAGTCTTTTGAAGATCACAGAGTTGTGGTCTTTCAGAAACTTATACCTCAATGTTGTTATACGAGGAAGGAGAAAGAAGAAAAATGTTTACAAATCATAACAAAGGAGATGGAACATGTCTATCTAGATACATAGATTTTTTGTACATTAACTATCTATTAAGTAGTTAAATGAAAAATACTTTCACGCCTATTATCCCCAAAAGAAGTAGGCAGAGGTGTACTAGTATATCCAAACTTGTAAGTCTAGTAGTTATACTTACTAGAACAACCATGATTAATCAAGGTACTAGGGACAATGATGTTATAGGTAGCAAGCCTATCACCACTTCGGGCACATTCCAATCCCGGGCACTGTAATGCTTACTTAGAATAATTTAAAAAACATTTAAGAAAAGTTACCCGACCTGAGAATTGAACCCGGGATCTTACGCGGCTAACGGTATGTTGATACCGTTATGTATACCGCCTGTTGAGGCGGCAGCCGTACCGTTACACCACATAAAATCAAACTTTAAATGAATTTCTCACTTTATAAAAACTATCATGTTATTCAGTGTGTAACATTATCATCATCACTGCGTATTACAAAGCAAAGTTACTTTCTCTGTTTGTCCCTATGTATGCTTAAATCTTTAAAATTATGCAACGGATTTTGATGCGGTTTTCTTTAATAGATTGACCTATTCAAACGAAAGATTTTTATGTATATAATATGCATAGTAGGTATACCCGTGCGAAGACGGGACGGGTCGCTAGTCATTGATACAATCCTAATGTGTAGCCTGATTGTAGTACCGAAACAAAAATATAAACGTACACTCATTCATATCTTCACGCTAAGTTTCATGTGGTGGGTATCAGTGAGTATCGAGTGGCAAGTGTCACCATTCCTACACCTACTTGCCTAGTTTTCTACATTAATGAAACAAAAATATGTCCTAGACAATTTAAAAAGTAGTTGAAATTCAATTCAGATGTTTTGTAGGATATCGTTCTATTTTTCTCAAGAAATCTTAATTGTGTCGCAGGTATCAAATGAATTTGCTTTGCAAATTGTATTAACGTTACTTACAAAAGCGTTTAAGTCGAAATTACTAAAGAACAGCTTTTAAATTTGTATGTAGTTATTGTTTTTTACGAGATTAGAAGGATATCCGAGGGTAATGTTAGGAGAGCAGGAGCATAGATTACATAATGTATGTTTGTATTAGATGGGTAACAAGCAGACAGATTTTTTGATGTCAAAAATACATATCGTCTATAGACACCAAAGTCGGAAAGGATGCCTTGCAAATCTTGAAGCTGGGATGTTAAGTTCCTTGAGTAAATCGGCAGTCAGTTCGTCAGCAGTACCTACCAAATAGCGATTCAACGTCATAAAGATAGAAATAAGTAAGCTAGTGGTACTAATTTGGATAAATTGCAACAAAATCGATGCTCATTTTTATTTTTCGAGATTCTGAGTACTGTGCTGTCGCAAAATAACTCTTATCATGTGACAATTTTGAGGATGAAGTTAAAACACTTTGACAACCGTATTATATGAGAATCTTATGTGTATTAGCGGTCTAGGGATTAACCTATATTTTTAATAAAAAATATATTTATTCTCAATTATTCAAAATAATTAAGAATACTTTTTTTACTTACAAAGTTTGCCGGATCAGCTTCTGTTGTTATCAATCTCTATGGATATTTAAACAAATGTATATTTTTATCGGTGCTAGTCCAATATATAAAATACGAAACAATCCATGAAAAGATTTTATTTGTCTGTTTATGTGAATGAGGAAATAGTGGAATTTACTGGCTGCGCTATCTTTAAGGCTAGAGTCAATAGTCTGTTTCTAGGTCTGTCATCTTCGGCCGCATCATCGCTTAATATTAGATGAGATGGCGGTCAAATATGGAAGTTAAACATAGCTGTCTTTAAGGAGACATGTGCGCCACGTCACCTGGATGAAAATGCTTACATAGGCTGATACGAAAACATCTCTCTGTTGCGACAAAAAAAGGAAGTTAAACACACTGTTAAATTTGTTATATTTAGGTATACCAATTAGTTAAAATAATTTAAGTATTCACTAATAACTTCTCAGTCGAGACAATAACAAAATCCTTAAATATAAGAGAAAAACGTTACGTTTTTCTTAGAAGGCGTCCCAATTAGCGGCGCATTAGGCAAAACAACTACGATTTTTTTATTACTTGTTAAAATCAATTTGTAATTTCAATATAAGTGATTTAATTTTAGTAGACGTATTTTAACAATGCTCAATATTTTTAAATACCATTTTTTCGTTCGCAGCTTTGTCCGCGTGAATTGTTGATGGTTAAAAAAGCCTATGTGTTATTCTAATGTATACGCTATCATCATCATCATCACCATCATCATCGTATCACCATCATCACCTTTATCATCATCATTATAAGCTTATCTTAGTCCACTGCTGGACGTAGGCCTCCCCCTAGAGTGTTATAAAACTCCAAGAATACGTGTATGCTCTATTGCTATACAATTTTGTGAAAATCATACATATTTACTAACGTTCCAATTTATAATATTATACCTATATTAGTAACCTCTAAAAATGTTGTATATATAATAAATGCCTCAGTGGCATCGTGATACGGGCTTCGGTCTTCCATTTTGGTAGGTGGTTCGAACCCCGTCGTATACAAAAGAGTTATTCCTTAGGAATACAAAGTACTGTAGAATTAGGCCTAGTTTCCTTTTTGAGTTGCAAAATCTGACCTCTATAGCCCATAAAAGAAACCAGGCCTAGGCCAAAATTAAGTTGTATTCACATACATGTATCCGAGTTTCCTCACGATGTTTTCCTTCACCGTAAGAGCACTCGGAAAATATACTAGTTGCAAAAACTCATTGGTACAAGTCGGAGTTCGAACCTGCACTACCGGAATGGACGGCCGAAGCGCGCTGTGGGGCTCACGCACACATCCACACACTTCTATTCTCTTAAAACTTATAAAATCACTAAAATAATTCTAACGTTAACAAAATCAAACTAACTCGCAAGGAAAATAACAAAAAAACAAAAATTGGCATCGAGATAATGGCTTTCAGAGTAGCCTAACCAAAAGACAAAACAACACTGAAATAACCATAGCGCATATTTCACTAACTTATGTTGTTTTAATTTTATTATAAAAGCTGTTATGGATTGTTCTACGCATCACTGCTACAAAGCGCCCGCTTGTTTTCTTCCTTCTCTTAGCACGTCAGAAAGAAGAATTTATTGCCTACGCATTTGGCAACTTTGTTATCCAAAGTATTTGACGGCAGAGATTTAAGACCCACCCATCGCTGAAGTTGATTATCTAGCCATTAGCAAAACGAGATTTTAATGAAATTGCTTTAGAATAAGACGAATAAAACACTTTGTTTAAAATTCTATCACGTTTGGTTTGGAGACGCTTCCATATATCATTCATACTTTTATGTTCATAAGATTTCATTATATTATTGTTTTTAATGGTAAAAGTCGTAATTTTACGAATCAATTAATTAATTTATCTTCTAAAAAGTAAATTTACATGTTTAGACGATACAGTATAGGTACTTATTATTATTATTCGAACTCCGCCATCACATCTTCTGAGTGCTCTGGGTGACAAAAAACATTGTGAGAAAACCCGGGATTTGTGGCCGATATGGCGACGGACTTACCATGATGGAACCTAATATCGTCGACTAATTTTAGTTGCATATGTA